>QMIH01000100.1:107107-119301 GCA_003987875.1 Clarias batrachus
TGTCAGCAATCTGCAGCAGCATGTACGCCTGTTATTCCTCCGAGGTCAGGTTTAAACATCTTGTGTAGACCTCAAGTACTTACACACACACACACACACACACACACACACACAGTGATAGGCCATGCAGTCTACAAATCTTGGCCTGCCAGTGCTCCCTATTGTTTGCCTGTGAGTGTTTTCACACAGCGTGACTCCCAACAGATGGTCAGCAGTGTGTGTGTGTCTGTGTGTGTGTGTATGTGTGTGTGTGGTGGCCTTGCCTGAGGCCCCCGCTCACAGGGGACCGTTGGGCTCTTATCTCGCACAGAACATATGCAGCATGTATGGCCATGGTCACCAAGAGGCTTACAGAGGGGGAGGAAGAGGGGAGTGTGTGTGTGTGTGTGTGTGTGTGTGTGGGTGTGTGTGTGTGGGTGTGTGTGTGTGTGTGAAAGAAAAGGTCGGTCCTCTCTGTCTTCTCTCTTGGCCAAAGGAAAAATAGCTCCATGCCTGTTTTTTGGAGCTTTGTGACAGAGAGTGTGCAGAATGCTCTGAGAGTTATTTCAGTACAGCACTGAGGCGCAAATGCGAGCGTGAACTTTAGATGTGTCACAAATTTGGATCACATTTCCAATCTTTATAATTAGCCCCGCCCTCAGGCCCTTGGTTCACCTTGGTTATTCCAAGTTGACTCAAACCGGCACTTTTGATTTTGCAGAAAAACAGAAACAGTATCTCTCCCTTTATTTCTCTATATGATCCCCTGCTGCACTAATTCGCTTATCCCAGAATTTCACGAGTGTTTGGATTCCATCAAGGTCGAAAGTTTTGCTGCCTGCTTCCTGTCTGAATCGCTGGCCTCCCAGGAACTCCTTTCCCAGGCTTTTCCAAAACATGTAGAAATGGCTTGAAATGAGGTCAGGACTCCCAGCTGAGTCCCTGTCATGTGCAAGTGGTGTTGGTGAATGATTGTGTGTACAGTTCACACAGACAGATGCGTCTCGACCAAAATTTTGTCAACGAGTTATCCGTCTAGTTACGAGGATCAGGCGTTCCACTTGCTGAATGTTCACAGGATCGTCATTCACGGACACACGAGAGGTTTCATCGTTCGCATGTTTTGCTGCGGCTGAGAGTCTCATCACTCTACTGTCCTTGAAGTCGTCTTTAAATGTCATTCGCTTTTATGCCTTCATTCACAAGTCCCGGTAAATCAATGTCCACGTTCTTTTCTTATTGTTTAATTTGGGTTCTGTCACTCTTACTCAGAATCACTCAATGCAGTTGAGGAACAAGTGAAGGTGTGCCAAGGAATTCGATCATTTCTACATCTACATCTAGGCATTTGGCAGACGCCCTTATCCAGAGCGACTTACATTTTTATCTCATTACATCTGAGCTCAAGGGCCCAACAGTGGCAACTTGGTGGTTGTGAGGTTTGAACCTGGGATCTTCTGAACCGTAGTCCAATGCCTTGACCACTGAGCTACCCCTACCCTGGAGTAACATTTTGTTGTCTTAATTTACTGTAAACCTTGTTTTCTAATTTACATTAATTTGGAAACATTAGAACAGAATAGTCTTACAAATATTAATTTGTAAATTAATCACATTAAACAAATGAATAGATCATAAGCTTCAGTCATGACACCACTGGTAAATAAAGAGACCCTAAATGAGGTAATGACTCCATGTTTGGTGATTTCTTGGTCCTTTTTTCCTCTTGACTTTTCTAGAGCCTGAGAAGCTAATGATCCAATGAAACCTTGAGAAACCATTTTTTCCAAAGTGTGTGAAGAACAAATTGGGTCTTCAGGGGTTCATTGGGTAAGTGCAAGTGTTAACCTTCATTAGATTTGAAACTCTTTTTGATAGGAAACGCTCTATAGGGTTCTAGCTTGTCCAACAAGGACAAACGATGGAGTCTTCACCTAACCAAAGGTTGGAAAATTTTAGTGCTAATGTGAAAATGATATTAAAGGCTCTAGCAGACTGAAGCAGTAGTCCTAAGTCATGAGTTCTTGGTCCATTAAGGAGCACCAACTCTGGAGAGAGATCTTAGAGTGATGGTTTCATTCATTCAGTCATCATCTATACCACTTACCTTGGACACGAGGAAGGATACACCCTGGACAGGGTGCCAATCCATTGCAGGACAAACACACACCCACATTTCGGGAAATTTGGGAACACCAATTAACCTAGTTTCAGGGTCTTCAGGTGTTTCTTGGAGGTTCCGAGGAGCTCTGTAAAATGTAAAGTGCACTGTTCTGTAGTCTTTGATGAGTTTGAAAGTTTCATCGGGAACTCTGGAGGTTGAACTTGTTGAATGTGATTTGACCAAGTTTCCATGATGTTTCCCTTTAACCTAGAAGGGCAGCTAGCTGCTTTGAATAGTTCAGATGTTCCAACAGGATCTTCATTGTGTTGTACAGATCAGAGGATTGATTCAGTGTAAGGCGTGAAGGTTATCTGGTCATCAATCCTGACTGAAAACGTATTGATGATGAGAGCTTAGTTTAACGTTGAATTTTGGAGCCAAGAAGCGTAGGCTTTACCTACTTTAAGCTGGATTTCTCCTCTCATTTTCCCACATTAGTCTGTTTTTTTTAATCCTCGTTGCAAACCCTCATTGTACGATCGAGTCGTGGCAGCGTTCTTCATTTCTCTTCTCCTTTAAACTCTCTATCCCTTTTTGCTCTCTTCCTGCACAGGAAGGATAAAGAGGAAGTGTCACAGGGGGGCTGCCGCCACTGTTTCCACATGACCCTCCTCCAAAAAAACACAGCGGCTCTTTGTCAAAGCCTCCTCTGTCCCGCGTGAGTGTGTGTGTGTGTGTATTTGTGTGTGTGGGTAAACCACTTACCGCTACCCCCAGCTTGAGCTCAGACCAACTGTGAGCACTCGACCGAGAACCAGCCAAGGATTAGCAATGGCTGCGAGAGGTTTAACATACACACACACACACACACACACACACACAGAGGCGGTGGATGCTTGATGTTTTATGTACGGAGCTGTGATATTTTGCAGATAAATTGAAGCATACAGTAGGAATGAATAAAGTACATCCCAGTGGGATGTAACATATACATACATATGCATTTAATATATTTCCACACAACTATGTATGGATGTGAGAGTATATGTGTGTATGTGACTGGGAAAAAGGGGGGGGGTAGTAGTAGATGCTGGTGTGTAGACATAACTATATCACCACCTGTCATACCCCAGCCCTTCACCCCCCTCCGTGCCGTCCTCCTCCCTCTTTTTCACATCTAACTGGTTCAATCAATAACCCTGTGAGCATGCAAAGGCCTCTCCTGGCTTGTTTCCTCCACAGACCTGTTCTGTTGCTCAGAGCGAGAGAGAGAATTATAAAAATAAATAAATAATAATAATAAAAAAAAGGATAGGGAAGTTGAAGCAGAGGAAAATGAGCAGACAGACAGTCTCTATTGACTGCGCCCAGTGCAAGGCTCTTTACAGGATCCGTTTATCAGCCAAGACAAGCACAACAGTGGAGCGCAGTGTGAATACTACAGCCCCGAGCAAGGTTCGTACAACAAGCTATCACATGAGACTAAATGCTTTTCTGTGTCTCTTTGTTATGCACACATACACATTCTCATGTGAGGGAGCAGGGCATCCATTACTTAGTTAACCCCTGGCTTGCAGTGCTGTAACCCCTGTTGAGTGTGTTACATGCCTATGACTAATTATGTGCTTTTTGGTGTGCACATTCTCCTGCCTCTGGCAATGTTCCACTCACTGCGTGCCATACATAACCCAGGCCCTGAGTATAACAGTTCACCGGCACCTGCTATAACCAAACGTCCGTGCTCAATAGTGCGCTCACTGCACATCGTAAATCAGATTCTGAAACGAATACCACAGCGAATACCCATCCAAATCCCAGGTCCTAGACCCACGATTCACCTTATCCCAGAGTCTCTATTAAAAAAACAAGACTGTACTCAATATACACCGATCAGCCCTATAATTAAAACACAAAACAGTAAACCTTTATTGTGTATTGCGCCTGAGCAGCTTTGGCCTTGACTTCTGGAGGTGCACTGTGAGGTCTGACAGGAAGACATTAGCGGCGGATCCTTTGGGTGCCGTGGGTTGTGGAGTAAGGCCTCCATGGATCGGACTTTTTCGGTTGGATTGCAGTCAACAACTTTGAACTCTTGGCCTGCTAAACCCCATATGCAGCAGGATGTGATGCACTGGATGGTCTGATACCTTCCTATCACAATCATCATTGACTTTATCAGCAATGTGTGTTGTGTTACATTGGCTTTTCAGTGGAATTGGACCAGATGGGTTGGCCTTTGCTCCCAACAGGCATACATGAACCTCGACGATCCAGTCACCGGTTTATAATTGATCATGAGTGTTATTCAATTGGCCTGGTGGCGATGTTGTCACTACCCGCCAAAAATCAAAAGTTGAATCCAATACGGTCCTCAGAACTCATCAAAATCAGAAGTACTGCCCTCCATAGTCCCCAGGTTCTGTTACTAATCCTCTACCCAATCTGTACCCTAGAGATTTTACCCCATATACCAGCTTTGGTCCAAATCAAGCCTTCATGGTCAAGCATAAACACAGTTCCCATCACATGCCAAGATTAGTAACGAATTCTGTACCCACCACCTGTAAAAATACACAATATTAGATATACCCCCATATTCAGCGAAAGTTTTGCCCACCACCAGTCAAAATCCAATTTTTTTTTGCCATAGTAGACTCTCTACCCACTTTATTCAGGATTTGCACCCAATAATGTATCCACCACCCACTAAAATCCAGAACCCTAACCCTAACCCTAACCCCACCATATCCCAAAGCCCAGTAACTAAAACTGTACATACAGTACCAATACTCTTCCTACCGAGTGTATTTAGTCTATATTAGTCGAGGTACACACCATATCACAGATTCTGCAGCCAATACCGTAACCAACCGTGTTGAAATTCAGTTTTCTACCCAATACCAGAGTCTCTAAACTCCAGCCATCAAAAATTTTTCTTCCCAAAAGACTGACCAAACGTCTGCATTAAATATTCTACCAACTCTGTCAACCCAATACTAGACTTACTACCCTCAACATCACTGCTTACCAATGATCTACCCCACATCTGGATACAGTATCCAGCCTAAAATGTACACATTGTCCTCAATAACAGACTTATGCACCCCATGCAAGTTTCGGTAACCAATACTGTACGCTTCACATCAACATCTAGCCTTTGTATCCAGTTCTTCTAAGACACCATGTCCAAATCCAACCCCTGTCCCCATGGTCTCTCAAATAGCCTGAAATGAAAATCCTTCTTAATACATAAAGCGCTGTGGCATCTGCTTTGCTCTAGACCCAGCCTCTGCTCACCACACTTTTCGCCAACACCCAATCTCTATACACAAAGCCTAACTCACCACCGCACAGACGTACGCCTTCTACAGTACCACTCGGTACTCTCCGCGTATCTTCGCAACACCCATCGATATATCGTCTAGACCCTGTACTCTGCCATCATTCACCCTCGCCGTGCCGCCCCCATCGCCCAGACCACAGTGTGCTTTTACACATTACCACTACATTAAACATTTTCATTCTCTTCTCCACACACTGACCCCTTTCACCCTTCACTGAAGGACTGAATGCGTTATTACCTCTCTTTTCCCTTGTACTGAAATATCAGTGTGTATATCAGTCCGTCCGTCTCTGCCCTCTGGTATCTGCTGGCGTATTACATGTATCAGAGTAGAGAGAGAGAGAGAGAGAGAGAGGCCGGGAGCTTTGATTATTAGAGGGCAGCTTGTCCATTTGAGGCTGGTCAGGCTGTAGCCAATGTAATCCAGTGTCTCGCTACACGCTGAGAGGCTTTCTGAATTACATTTCCTTTTATGAATTCGTAATAGCCGGGGCTGTCTCTTATGATCCCTATAAACGAATGCAGCTGGGGAATTAATGCTCGAATGAGAACACATATATTATTCGGCTGTTTTATTTCATTTCTCCGGTGTCTAAGGAGCCAGGATGTTGGTCAAATTATGAACCAGACACAAGAGAGAGAGAGAGAGAGAGCGAGAGAATCAGTATTCCAAGGATAGCATCTTTTTCATGCAAAAGGTTACAACACAGTTTGAATAAAAAATGTGTATGTGTGTGTGTGAGTGTTTGAAAGACACTGCAGAGGTCTCAGATTTCTAGCCATCCTGTTATAATGTTTTTTTTTTCACTCTCTTTCTCTCTCTCTCTCTTGGCTCTTGGCTGCCTGCGACTTGCTCAGTGGCTGGTGTGTGTGACGGCGCACTGCTGGGTCAGGAGTATTGATCAGGCATGCTGAGTGCTGAAGGTACACCGATTTTGCATTTTATACACTTAGATCTGCCTGCGTGGCACTCTCTGACCTCGCCTGCACCCAGCTGGGCTGATTTACTGACCCAACACAAAAAAAGTCACCCACTCGAGCCGCTTCACTCACACTGTTAGTGTTCTCACAAGTCAAAGACAACGGAATTATCGGCATGTTTGTCCTGTAAACGGTTGGCTTTCATTCACATGAATGTGGCTCTGAAGGGTCTCTTGAGGCGTGTTTTGATGATGTCTTGAAAGAGTCTGCTTTGACCAGACAGCTGAGCAGACCTCATGCCCCCCAGAACCACCTTTTCCACGATGTACAGTAAGTGCGGGAATATGGCATATAGCAAGCAAGGATGTGGAATCCCACCATTGATGTGATAACATGGACGTGTTCATTCAGGTCGCCAGCTGATTTCATTTTATCGCTGAGTCTCGACCTGAGCGACTGAAGCGACCCCAGATCATAACCCCGCCTCCAGAGGCTTGTACAGTGGACACTATGCATGATGGGAGCATCGCTTCATGCATCATACGCTTCCCTTCTTACCCTGACACGCCCATCACTCTGGAATAGAGTCAATCTGGACACATGACCTTTTTGGATCCTTTCATACCATGAATCCACCCATTCCAGATTGTGTGTAAATGCTCTTACTTTCACTATTAAACTTAGCTACGGTACTGTTTTTATGATGCTACTTCAACAAGCGTTTAAATGATCTCACATTTCCTCGGTGAAGCCGATGGTTCAGGACTCCAGGACTTCCAGGTTTTAATAATGTATTGGACAGTTCTCCACCCATTTCAGTCATTTTAATGTTTTTTCTCTGAACCTTCCTCTTGGATATTCAATGCATGATCATGATCCACGGCCGAGCTTCTAATCATCTTTCGATTCCCCATCGTAATAAAACGTCCACGCTGTTAATACTGGCATGTCCATGTCCATGTCCTGCGTCTAGTTTCTTTGTCACCTTGGCTTTTGGCTTGTGGTCATGCCTTGATTAATTACGCTGTGCATGAAGGTCCAGGCCATTTTGAGCATAGCACGGTTTGTGTGTGTGTGTGTGTGTGTGTGTGTGTGTGTGTGTGTGTGTGTGTGTGTGTGTGAGAACCAGTGCTGTCAATTCTCTGACCTTGCTCCTTCACCAAAGTATTTGCCCTGACTGTTTACCTTCCTGATAGGAACCCGTGACACTGATAACACCTACTTGCACTCTCACTCGCGCTCTCTCTCTTTCCGAGTGTGAGACCGAGAGAGCAGCGTGAAAGAGGATGTGTGCGCCTCAACTCGCTTTCAGTGTTGGTCATTTCTGGGAAAGTGTGACACGCTGTCGTGCTCTCGTGTTGTGATCTCACAGATCCGCCGTCATTTTTTGTTCTTTGCTGTTTTACGAACGACTAATCAGCGCATGCTCTGTGTGTGTCTCCTCTGACACAGCTCTTGGAATTGAGTTATCGCTCAGTTTTACGTCTTCGCTTTTCCACCTCTGATGAAAAGAAAGATCCTTTGATGTCTGTCGGACCGACGACGTGACGAAGAGGGTGTGGGCAAGGAGCTGTACGCTCGGCCACCCGTTTGTTCCGCGTCCGTCTCCTCCACGCGCTTGTGATCCTGCAGTGGAACGTGAACACGATCGCTGAGCTGCGACGGCTTTTCCAGCCTCCCCCGTGCTAAACCCTCTGATCACTGCGAATCTTTTTTTAGTTGTTATTGTTGCTGCTGTAATTTTAAATGCCAGTGTACAGTAGATGTATTCACAGGCCTGGAGTGTGCAGATGCCCCGCGCAGAATGTCACCGAGATACAGATAACAGGAACCTACACATACACATACACGTAGTGGAGAAAATGTCACACTTGGAAAAAGAGAAAAAGAGCGTTTTCGACTTCTCCGGTTAGATCCTGCCTCCAGTCTTTCTTTCTCATTCAAGCTTCTCGGTTCAGTAACGGAACATTATATTATAATGAGTCACGGGTGATTAGGCACATTGTGTGGCATCTAATGTGATCCTTTCTTGTGCATGCTAAAAGACGTGATCTTATTTCAGGCCTCCGGAGAGGTCTCTGGTTTTTGGGGAGGCGCCGTTCTGCTTTCGGCCAGCAGAGGGAGCATGGAGTCTGTCTAAGAATGAGAAATCGAGCCTGCATGAAAAGCATCAGAGCTGTCTCTGAGTTTGTCGCCTCCTTGTCGGAGAGAGAGAGAGAGAGAGAGAATCTGTATTGGAAACATGGACACAAGGAGATCATGGGAACTTCCCTGCAGACAGGGGATGAACTGGGGACCTCGGACGTGTGAATGAGTACAAATTTCTTTGCGCATGATGTACTCCCATCTTTCCACTCAGTATTCCTATCATTACTGCTTATTAAATGTCACTAAGGTGGCACGGTGGCTTGGTGGTTAGTGCTGTCGCGTTGCACCTCCAGGGTCTGGGTTCGATTCCCGCCTCGGGTCTGTGTGCATGTTCTCCCCGTGCTTGGTGGGTTTTCTCCAGGTACTCTGGTTTCCTCCCACAGTCTAAAGACATGCAGATTAAGCTAATTGGCGTTCCCAAATTGCCCATAGTGTCTGAATGCACTGTGAGTGTTGAACGGAGATCCCACTTTGGTTGTAAAATGGGAATAAATACAATAGTAATCACCATTGGCCTCCACGGTCACTAGTTGGACTGCATGCATGGAAATATCATTAGATGCCTCCATGTATGTTCCTTTAAAATTTTTAAATTTCAGCCATCCGCTAGTCAAACACAGTGCTCAAGATCTGCATTGACTTCGACACAGTTTGAGGTTTAGTGAGTTTTAATTATTTATTACAATAAAGCAAGATGCTAACCGCAGACCATAGGAGCATCAATTCAGGTTAGCGAACCTCTCATAGCCTTCCTGGACAGGATCAGTTCTTATTATTCAATGTCGACATGCCTTAAACCCGCTCTGAAGCGTTAGCATGAATTTAAAATGTAATGCTAATACATACAGTTCACTAGCTGTGTTTACAGCCTGTATATCCCAACTCTACAAGAAGGTCTGGAGTGGAAAGGTTTTCCTCTTTCGCTGAATGAATTGACCACACAGTGATAAGTCTTTCACGACGCTGTGTTAATAGCTGCTGTGTGAAAACAAGCTTGATTAACCGCTGACCTTACTCGGAATTAATCCTCGGAAGAAATATCGCATGAAATAAAACGTGCCTAGCTCGCTTCTGGGAATCGTACAGTACAATATTACTGCACGAGTTCCCAAATAACGGTCGTTGAGAATCGACTCACACACACACACACACACACACACACACACACACACACACACACACACACACACACACACACACACACACCTCATTCAAGTAATCACCTAATTACTCTTCCTTCCTGAGTGGAACGAGAGCTAAAACACTCCAACATGCAGAAGAGAACAGTGGGGTCTAGAAATCATGTTTTCCATATGAGTTGATTTCACAGGGTTGGGTACGACTCCTAGATACTTCCTAGATCACGTGTTAGGAAGAATATCGAACCTTATAGACATATGGCATATTCACAGCCGCTATGATGCTTAAGGAACAATAACAAAGTATTCATGGTTTTCACCGAAAGGCACAGCGTTTCATTAGCATACAAAAGGAGTTATATTCTTTGGCTTTGGCAGTTAATCTCATTAATCTCATTATATGGTGAATATATATAGCTTGCTTTTGGAAATTAAGGATGCTTTAAATATGGTTGCTTTAGTTATATTTTATAAGTTGATGGTTGATCAGGCATCGGATTAAAACCACCTAGGTTTTGGGTTCCCCTTGTTCCCCTTGGGGCGTGGCTCTGCAGGAGCTCTTGGTGTGTGCTGTGGTTTCCTGGCACCAGGACTGTGAGTTGCCTCACTTGTTTGTCCAGCACATCCCATGGGTGCTTGATCAATTGGGATCCGTTGACCTTGGGTTCTTTGCTAGGCCCCGTGTACGGTGTCCTGTTTTGCACTGGGAGTTCTGGTGTCTTTCTATCATGGCCATTTTTTGGTGATTTGAACTGCATTGCTTTTCCGAGGGATCGGACTGGAACGGGCTGGCTTTTGGTCCTCATTAGCATGGGTGAGCCTTGGATGCCTATGATCCTGTCACCAGTCTTCCATCCATTATCTATACCGCTTTTCTTGTAAAGGGTTGCAAGGGGGCCTGGAGCCTATCCGAGGGAACCTCGGGCACTAGGCAAGGTACAGTACACCTTGGAGACCACATGTACTGTACATGCAAACTCCATGACACAGAGACAGGAGGCCAGATTCAAACCCTCAACCTTAAAGCTGTGAGGCACCAGCGCAGATCATTAAGCCACTGTACTTCCTAACTGATAAGGTATCTCATTATATTTAAACAGCTATCTTTACTAGCGAGTGCAAGAGAGGACGACCTGAATGTGTCCTATTAATATGAGTGAGCGTGGCCATTTAACGAGCATGCTTGCTGATACTGCACTGTGTGGTTAAGGTTAAACATAAATCTCCGAACGAGGAAACCGTAGCGAGCGGGACACAGCAGCTACCGACGTAAACAGAGATAAAACATGAACTTTCGTGATGCTCCTGATTGATTAAGCTTAAGCAGGATACTCATTTTGGGTGCAGCTACATCTCCTCACACGCTTCATGTCCATCTTATTGTGTGGTCTTGTCCTTCACTTCTTCTTTTAGCCTTCATTAATCAAAAGGGCTTGTTGTGATTGTTTTGCATAATACCTCAATTACCCCTGGACAACAGTGTGGGGGGTGTGGGGGGATGTTGGGGGGCGCATGCGGTGCCCCGCCTTCGCCTCACAGGGCTTTTATTAGAAACGACACGGCCATTACAGAGAGCCCCTGTGCACAGGTTCCTAACGAGACCCTGAATAGAGCAGCCATTAGAGTGTGTACTGAGAAAATCGATGCGGAGCAGAGCAGAGAAGGACTCGCCGAGTGTTCGCTGGATTTATGGCTGTATTAGTGAAGAGGAAGCTCATGTGTGGGATGTACACTACAGGATTTGTAGCCCAATTTTATTTCCGAGTTGCCCTTTGTAAAGGGCAAGCGCAGGGTGTGAGAGAGGGTAAACGATTCGTCTTAAGCTTTCCCAGTCGTGCTCATCTGATTTTGATCTCACATGTTTGATTTGTTTTGACGGGAAACTTGTAAACAGGTATCAAATTGAGGGATGTGCTTTCACAGCCATGTGTCCCTCCTTTCACTTTTCATGTTGCTCGTGCTGTATGGACAGGTCAGTGTGGGGCGGGGTTTGGTTATTGAAGTGGTCATGAAAGGCGGGGCTTGATAAATGGACAGGACAGTGAGCGGCAAGGCTTGATGAATAGGCAGATCAGGGGTAGGACTTGCTGAATGGATGGGTTAATGAGAGGTGGGGGTTGATGAATGGACATGTTTGTAAGAGACGGGGCTTGTTGAATGAACAGGTTGATGAGAGGCAGGGTTTGATGAATGAATGAGGCGGGGCTTGTCAAATGGACAGGATGATGAGAGGCGGAGCTTGTTGAATAGACAGTATGGAGAGAGGTGGGGCTTGATAAATGGACAGGACAGTGAGAGGCGGGGCTTGTTAAATTGACAGGACAGTGAGAGGCGGGGCTTGTTAAATTGACAGGACAGTGAGAGGCGGGGCTTGTTAAATAGACAGGACAGTGAGAGGCGGGGCTTGTTAAATTGACAGGACAGTGAGAGGCGGGGCTTGTTAAATTGACAGGACAGTGAGAGGCGGGGCTTGTTAAATTGACAGGACAGTGAGAGGCGGGGCTTGTTAAATAGACAGGACAGTGAGAGGCGGGGCTTGTTAAATAGACAGGACAGTGAG
>QMIH01000100.1:122820-143971 GCA_003987875.1 Clarias batrachus
GCTATGCAGACACCAAAAAAAAAAAAAAAAAAAGGAAACAGTTTTGGTCATATGGAAGCTTTTTTTTCTGCGAGTTGCCTATTAATAAAGCAGACCTTTGCTGGATGATGTGAAAATGTTTTTTTCCGCATATAAAAAGTTAGGAATCTGGGATAGCTGATAGGGTTAAAAGTCTCAATCAAGGGCTCAACATTAGCAGCTTGGCGGTACTGGGCCTTAAACCTCTTACCATGTCGATCAACGACCCAGAGCCTTAACTGTTTGAGCCACCACTTATATTTACATTTAGACATTTGGCAGACGCTCTTATCCAGAGTAACTTACAAAAGTGCTTACACTGGAGTACTAGGTTACTAACCATCAGTCAAAAACAGTTTTTTTCCCCCCCAAAGACATGCAGGTTAGGCTAATTGCCCTTTTCAAACTGCCTGTAGTGTGTGCTTGTGTGTCCTGAGATGGATTGGCACTTCACCTTGTGCCCAGAGTCTCCTGAGATAGCCGCGAGTGATCCTAAACAGGATAAGCGGTATAGAGAGTGAGTAAGATTTATCATGTGAATCAGCTTACCTGCTTTACAAAATAAAGGCCAGGCTCATAATAATCTTTATTATTACTACATAAAACCTATTATTATTATTATTATTATTATTATTATTATTATTATTTACATCACAGACATAAACTTTCCATTGTTTGTCTTTTTAACTGTTGTAATCTCTCCACCTGTCTGCCTTTACTGACCTCAGTGACCTCTGTAGCATAAGCACAAGTTTTCCCTTTTCTCTTTGTCACTTGCATGTAATAATAATAATAATAATAATAATAATAATAATACATGCTGCATGCACGGTTCCCGCCGTCTCCAGCAGATTTTATCGAGCAGACGGGTGAGTGGCTGCGGCCGGGTGGCATCCGGTTGTACTAAAAGCCTGTATCTCGATGCTGTGGCGTCTGGAAGCTGCAGGGAAGAGGACAGGTCGATGGTAGGTGGTAAGGGACGTGACCCACGCCGAGCTCGTCTGCTTTCATTAGAGATGGCGTTAAAGCCGCTGGTGTTTGCCCCCCACAGGAAGTTCAGAGCTAATTAGGCTCAGGAGGCCGGCTGGACGGGTCGATGGGGTCTGTACCGGCTCTGGCTCGCCTCCTGTTTGTGCATATTTACTCATCAGCTTTAAACTGGAGCAGTGTGTGTGCATGTGTGTGTCTTTCACATTAAAATTCGTTATCATGCAGGGATTTGAGTGGTTTTCTACAATACTAATTAGCTTCGTATTGTCACCTTTTATTAAGAAAACAGTCGGGGGAAAAAAACGTCAGAAAAGGCTTTAAGGCAAGATTTAAAAACCTAGACGTATCTGATAAACAGTTTTCTTTTAGCACAACCCCAAAGCCCTGACTTAATGGCTTGTAAAACACCTACCGTTTAATATTGCTAATTATTCATGCCATGGAAATGCTGTTAAAGGTGTAAAAATCTACTTAATGCAAATGCACTTGGCTGTTTGCCTTGCAGTGAGTGGTATGCAGTTATTTATTTTTTTAACTGATGGTAGGTCATGACATTTTCTTAAACCACCTGCTCCAGACTTTAAAATAAAAAAAATTAAAAAGAATTAAAAAATAAATTGGCTGAAATGAATTACAAGCTCTTTACATTACCCTGTTTATACAGTTTATACTGTACATCATCAAAGCGGCATTTAATCTGGTGTTAATATTTAAGTGTTACCAAGTTTAACTCAAATAAGCACATTTTCCACAGACGTGTTGTGAGGGTGATTTTGTGCTCACCAGGGTTGTAGAGGGTCGTAATTGCGTACAGTAAGTTGGAACACTTTGTACTTTGTTGTCCAACAAACGTACGGCTGCTTACGAGATGTTTTTTGTTTTCTGCACCGTCCTGTGTGTAGAGAATGCGAAAGAGTTGGCATGTTCTCCCTGTGCTTGGTGGGTTTCCTCCGGTTTCTTCCCACAGCCCGAAAAAATGCAGATTAGGCTCATTCGTGTTTCCAGATTGCCCGCAGTGTGTGAATGTTGCCTGGTGGTCCTACACAAATACAATGGGTGCCATTGGCCTCCACGGTCCCTAGTTGGATTATAGTGGTTTCTAGATGGATGGATGGATGGATGGATGGTATTTGGTATAGCTGCACTATTTTGTAGTGCTCTGAATGAATCATTATTGGCCGTTGCTTTTTCAGAGTATGTATAGTATGTACGTCGCCATTTCAGCAAGATGGAGTCAAATTATTGACCTGTGTCAAGCAAAGCAAACAACTAAGGAGAATTTGTGGAAGCAATGTGGTTGAGAACAAGTGAATGAGTGTGAGAGAGATCACTTAGATGTTTGGTGAAGTTGCATGGAAAACCAGAACCATAGATCACTTAGATGTTTCCAAATGTGATGAGAACTCACAGGATTGGGACTAAACAGCTGTGTGTCCATAAGCAAACCACTTCCTTCTTAGCGAGTCTGATCCGGGAGCAGAAAGATTTTTAGAGCGATGAGAAAAGGTCACGTGACCTGATGAGTCCAGACTGAGTCTATTCCAGAGTGATGAAGCGGTGCACCCATCATGCATAGTGTCCACTGTACAAGCCTCTGGAGACAGTGTTATGATCTGGGGTYGMTTCAGTCGCTCAGGTCGAGACTCASCAACGTTATGTGGCGATAAAATGAAGTCACATGACCACCTGAATGTACCGAATCACCAGGTCATCACATTTCATTTCGCGATATTCCAGGGCTTAGATGGTGAAAGAGTGGTGAGTCACTTTCACCACAGTGGGTGCTGTAATCAAAGCTAAAGGCAGTCGAAAGGAACGAGAGTGTGTAACGTTTTGGGCCAGGCAGTGTACAGTATATACTGTCCATGTGTTCCTGATATAACCTGATTTATGTGAAGTGTGCTGATATTCTGTATTTAGCTCCATCTCCCACTCACATAGCACTTTTTTTTCTTTCTTTCCTTTGTCTTTTCTTTTCCTTTACTTCTTCTGCTGTCAATTCAGTAAATCAGTTCTCTCAAAAAGCAAATAAAGACTTCATCCCGTATTAGGTAACACTTTTATCTTGCTTTCTCGTAACACAACCTGGTGTCTGGTGACTCACCGAGTCGCCCGACTCCAAACTTCTTCTCCAATCTTCTTTCCCGAGTCGTGAAAGTTGCTGGAGGAAAGGCGGCTCGCCGAGCGAACCCGGTCCCGCTTAGCGCGCGGCCTAGAAGGCGCGCGGTCTGTAAGTCGTACGTGCGTTTGTAGGTGGATTCCCTTGACACGCACAAACCGAAGCGTTTACCTGCAGATATATTTTTACGCAGAGGTCGGAGCCCTGTGTGTAACGCAGTCACGGCGTTGCTCGCTCACGGCGTTGTGTGGAGGTTGTGTGTGTGGAACGTGGAGATGATGAAGTGCTATCTGAGAGCCTACGGGTTAAAGGTCACCATGTGAATCTCTCCCACGTCGCTCCATCGTTTCTGCAGCCCAGAGCACTGCTGCTGACTATAATCACAGCTTTATTTGATTTGAAATGCTGGATAATCGCCGAGGTGCAGGAACTATGAGTTGTAGTACAGGGATACATAAGTTTCTTTAGGATGGATTTTTATTAACTAAGGGATGATGGATCATATTTTGAATCTGTCCTTGCTTATGTTTCATCTTGTCGAGCTAGGTCGTGTTCTCACTTATGTACACAAATCCTGCACGTCAGAAAATGTGGATGTTCCCTGGGGCGAATCTTACTCAAGTAAAAGTAGAAGATCTTCAGTACTTGTGTACTTGAGTAAAAGCACAGAAATATCCATCTTCAAGTATCAAAAGAGTGAAGTAAAAGTACAGATATTTGCTGTACGTTTAAGCGGAGTAAAAGTAAAAAGTATCCTCTAATAAAACTACTCAAATACAGATAGGTGAAATATGTACTTAAGTACAGTAATGTAAGTACGTCCAGTAATGTTTATGTTTATGTTATAGCAGCTACTGTATAAACACTCATCCTTGATTTTTCATTTAATATCGAGAATCAGAAAACGCATCTGTCTTGAAGACAGTTAATAATAGTAACAATAATAATAATAATAACAATAATAATAATAATAACAATAATAATAATAATAACAATAATAATAATAATAACAATAATAATAATAATAATAATAATAATAATAATAACAATAATAATAATAACGTGTTGCTGAGATCTCTATTCTGATTGGTCAGTAGATATTAACTGATCAGCAACACTTTGGTATTATTATTATTATTATTATTATTATTATTATTATTATTATTGTATTTTGTACTAATTATTATTAATATTTTACTACTGTGTTGTATATACAGTATACAATAGGGAAAAAAATGTAGTAAGTGAAAATCTCTTCAATATAATAAAAAAAAAAAAATTTGTTTTGGAATTTTAGTCGTGTCCAATTCCTCCCCGTCACTAGGGGGCTCCACATTAAGGCTACTACTACCACTTCGGGAGATCCAAAGACTATCACGTGTTCTCTCCGAACCACGTGACGCCAGCCGACCGCATCTTTACGAACTGCTTGTTCACGCACCATTGGGGGCGGAGTAACACACTGGGAGGACAGCGCTATCCGCTCCCTCCGTTGCGCGAGCTCACAGACACCCCTGATTGGCTGTAGAGCCGTGATTAATGTGGGAGCACTAAGTACCTCTCATCCCTCCCCTCTGAGAGAGACAGCTCTCTCTAGACCTCCGGCTGCGAGAGGTTACAGCACCACCAGGATTCGAACTGGCGATCTCCGGATGATAGGGCGAGCGCTTTACCACGAATATAATTACATTTATCTTTACTTCATTAAAATAAGTTTACAATAAACCAATTATAAGCTTATTAAGCTTATTTCAAGTCAAATGGTACTAAAATTGCAAGCTGAAATTTCTTGTTCTTTTCACAGATAATTTTGCTAGTTTTAGGAATTTATTTCTGGAAAGAAGAAATAGAACAAAAACTTTCCGCTTGAAAATTTTAGTAAGATTTTATTAGAAATACACTTTATCTTGTATTGTATTGTTTATCTGGTATTTGTTTTGTTGTAAACATGTAAATCAAAAAACAAAACATACATTTGAATAGATTTTTATCTAGATAGAATATTCCCCTAAGATTGAATTATTTTGCAGTGTATGAGACTCTGACGCTAATTACGACACCGTCTAAAGCACAAATTCGATTTCTGGTGTAACGAGACCTAAACTGCGGATGTGCATTTTATAAACGTTTATCGATTCAAGCAGGTCAGACCTGCTCAAGCCATATGACAAAAAAAGGTCTGTGCATTTATCCTATAATGAAGTTTTTCTCTGTACCGGTGTGTGTGTGTGTGTGTGTGTGTGTGTGTGTGTGTGTGTGTGAACCAGAGCGGAGAACGTGCTGCTAAGCAACTCACACATCAAATAAATCACTCAGGATTTGGTATCTACCCGTGATGTCCTTCTCAATCTGTCTACAATGCCTGCTAAAAACGCCTCGCTCCTCAAGAGAAGTAATTAGGGCCAGCACGTATTTATTTTTAGGCACCTGTGCGCGTCCTGTGTTTGTGAGCTTTTTTTTTTTCTTCTTCTTGTTTTTTTGGACAAAATGCGGGAGAGTTACGGCCTCACGTCTGGGCCACACCGCTCCTCTGTCTCTCTGTATCCTGGAGGAAGTCATGTTTATTTCATCAGCCCGGGGCTTTCCTTTTGTCGCGCGATAGCACTGCAGATCGTCTGCCTATCTCCCTGCCACTCGTCAATGGCAGCGCCATCACCAGCACTTTTAAGTCGTCTCCCCCGCCTCTCCTCTCACACATCCCTCCCTGACAGCTCCTCCTGTTATTTTTCTGTTATGTCTCTGCTTTCTTCTCTGTCACAGTCATCCCATGTGTCTCTCTTCACCGCTTCCTTTCTCTGCCTGTAAGCTTACTCTGTCTCTTTCTTTATCTCTCTCTCTCTCTCTCTCTCTCTTTTGGAAGAATCCTGCAAAAGCTCGCTGTCACACGTCGAAGGCCTCGTCTCTCCTGCCAAAGGATGAGTCTTCCGTGTTAAAGTGCTGCATCTTGTTGTTTTTTTGTTGTTGTTGTTGTTGTTTTTTTTTTTGCGTACTTGTTTTTCTTCCTTTACTCAGCGGTAATCACAATAGAGACATGAGACTGATATGAGATTGATATTGTACTGACGTGCAATGATTATATTTCATTTATTCAAGGACAACATGTACATTTTATCTAGTGGCATGTTTGTGAAATTATTTACATTTTTTGTTATCTCTTAGATCAACAAACAATTTTCCCATCATATCAAGTCAAGTCAAGTCAAATAGGCTTTTATTGTCATTCCAACCATATACAGTTAGTACACAGTGAAACGAAACAACGTTCCTCCAGGACCAGGGTGCTACATACATGCATATCCCGAAGTTAATGAGGAAAACAAACAAACAAAAACAAACAAACAAACAAAACTGCAATTTGTTTACCTGAAAATGTGAATTCATAGCTCTGACACTGGAGACTCCTTCCGAAAATGACATTATATAAACATTTTATATAATAAAATATTTATCTTGTTATAGAATCAACAACTACACAAACTTTTAGATCCAACACACATTGTGAATGAGCTGTTGCTATAGAAACCGTATACCACATTAATATAAACCTCTGATTTGTAGCATGTCAAAGCTGCTGTTATAGAAAAATCAATCGACCACGTCTAAATAACAAGATCATTATTTCCCAGCTGATCTTTAGTCAAAGCCTGATGGAATTTGGCATGCCAGATGCCTATAGAGTGCTGCTGTGATGTCATGTACAGCACATTGGTCCTCGGTTCTAAGGATGTGTGTGTGTGTGTGTGTGTGTTGTCCCTTGCAGAGCTCCACGGTGGAAGATCAGGCCGGGAGCAGTAAAGAGGATGCGCGACAAGCGACTGCGCCGGTGAGGGAGGTTTCCAAGCATCTCTACGGTCCATCTGGAGAACCTGGGATGACCTTGATCAGCGAGGATAGAGGTCGTTCACCTTCCAGTGAGTCCATGGGCTTCTTTTTCCTTCTCTGTGGTTTTTGGTCTCCTATCTGATCTGATCTGCTTTCTGGTCGTTCATGTTCATTAGACTGAATGTTTTCCATCTTGAGCGTGAAACCAAGTGACATCATCACAGAACCAATCAGAAGGCACTACATAGTCCCTTCTGGATAAAATGTCATGATGGTTAGTGATTGAAGATCTGTTTAAAATGGTTACTTTAAGAAACAGTAGGATGACAATTGATCTACTCTTATTTAAACAAAGGCTCCTCAAGCGTTTTCTAACTAGCTCTGCTCTTAGGTGCTCTCTAAAACAGTGACACTTTGTTGTACCATTAAATGGACATAATAATGAAACTTGTCCAAAGACAAACTAGAGGATCTTCCACTTTGACAAACTTGGGTCAGTTTCCTACACAATGCAAAAATCTTAGCATAACAGCATCTTCCATCCATCCATCCATCCATCCATCTAGGAACCTCTGTAGTCCGACCAGGGACCGTGGAGGCCAACAGTGACCATTGTATTTATTGTAAATTTGTATGACCATGGCAGGACCTCGGGTCAATTTTTACACACACATTCACACACTATTTGGGGACGGCAATTAGCCTACTCTGCATGCCACTGGGAGGAAACCCACCAAGCACAGAGAGAATATATAAACTCCATGTAGACGAAATCGAACTCTGCACCTGGAGGTGCAAGGCGGTAGTGCTAAGCACTAATAGTACCATTTCAGAAAGCGAAACATTCTTGAATAAAAAATAAGTTTACTGTAAATGGAATATAGGATTATTAAATTTCTAGTCAAATGTTACTAAAAAAAAGTCCTTTGCTATCAGTAAATGTTTCATTTGCTTCAGGATCAATAAACAATCTATCTATCTATCTATCTATCTAAATTGTAAGCAAAACATTTCTTGTTATATTGTTAGAAACTTAACTTCTTTCAAGAAATAAATTAGCAAAATTGAAACTAAATCGAAAATGTTTTTAAGTTTTAACTTCAAACTAGCAAAATTATCTGGCAATAGACCAAGAAACGTTCCACATAGAATTTCAGTCAAATTTGATTAGAAATAGGCATAATATCGTACAGTATGTTATATTTTACGTGTAAAATGTTTGCTATGTTTGTTACTTGAAACAGAATCTCTTACATTAAAGGAAATTCCTCCCCACCAAATGGTTCTTAGGTTCAGTGGTTCTTTGGATAATTAGGACCTTTTGAGATTCTCGGTTTAACTTTATTTGCTTATTTATTTATTTTTAAATGAAAAATTCATAGTTACTTGGAAGTACGAAACAGGTTTCTCATTTGGCTGAAGTGAGCAAGCAACTCAATGAGAAAGGAAGGATTGGTGTTCCCGAGCGCTGGTTCCTCAATACTACACTCATAGCAAAGAAGAATCATGTATGGCACCAACCGAACACATTTTTAATGGAACTAGATCATAATTTATACGTCATAAGTGTAGAAGGTAAACCCCTTAATAGGTTCCTCAGCAGTTCTTCGGATAGTAATAACCTTTCAGGTTCTGTAGTATTAGCCTTTAAAACTCCCAGCATGCATCATGAGGTCCGGGCTTGCAATTACTCTGTTTTCCTTGAGCATTCCTAAAGCTTTCTCAGAATTCCTGAAAGGGCTTCATCCTATGTGATAAACTTCTTCTTATAGAGCTCTGATGGGTTTAAAACAACCTGAATGTGTGGTGCGTGGAACAAGTTTCTTTTTAGTGGGACTAATGAATGTTTTAAGACGAACATCCTTTCATCATGGTCGTATTGATTATCATGATTCTTGCTCACGGGAACGTGCAAGCTTGTAATCTTGGTGCTCAAAGGGAAGTATGAGTTCACTAGTTATAATTACTGCATTGTGCTGCTGTTCATACAGTGGCCGAGAAGTGCAAAGCAAGTTAACAAAACGAAAACAAAATAACAAATTAAAAACCACAATAACAAAACCCAAAACAAAATAAAACATTCAAAAACAAAATAATAAAACCCAAATCAAAACAACAAATTCAAAAACAAAATAACAAAACCAAAAACTAATTTGTTATTTAGTTTTCGGTTTTGTTAATTTGGTTTGTACCTCTCGACCGTTCAGAAACGAACCGGAAAAGGTAGGTATAGTTTGCGAATGAAATTCTTACCGCTGATTGGACGAGACATCTGTCACTCAMGATATTCAGGAAGTACTGTAGCGGCGGTAGATTCGTGTGTGTATGAATGTGCAAACATGTACTGTCCTTATTGTGGTTTCAAATATGGCGTTCTGCCAAATTTTTGCAGTTCTTGTGGAAAAAATCTTTTGCTTTTAAAAGAGACACAGCAGTTCGCAAACTAATCTTTATACCGTCATATGTCATCAGCATATCCAAAATCACGGCATACGAATGTCCGTCCTCAAAGTAACGTTGAATAAATTCTTATTTAAAAACTTATTAAAAACTTTAATTATTTTCTTAGTTTTGCAGACCGAAAAATTGTTTAAACGTGAAGCAGAACACAAAAGATCACAATTTCCTACTTCCTGTTTATCCTGAGTGACAGGTGTCTCGTCCAATTAGCGGTAAGAATTTAATTCGCAAATTATACCTACCTTTTCCGGTTCGTATCTGACTGGCCGAGAAGTGCAATACAAATTAACAAAACCCAAAACAACATAACAAATTCAAAACCAAATTAACAATTAGTTTCGGGTTTTGTTATTTTGTTTTCGGATTTGTTAATTTGGTTTTGAATTTGTTATTTTGTCTTTGAATGTTATTTTGTTTTTCGGTTTTGTTAATTTGTTTTGCACTTCACGGCCACCGTAGTTCACCTTGTAATTACGGTATCTCCTACGTAACTAGAAATTCAAACTGAATCAAACAAAGCAACTAGATTAATTCCAGTTAACTTCAAACTAACTAACTAACTAATTAGCTGTCTAACTAATTCACTCCCTAAGTGCACTTCCTGTATTCTTTGTCGATGCTTGTTTTGGGATTTTAATAAGCGGGGAATACCAGTACACTACTGAGTCACAAATAAAAACTCTCACCATGATGCTGTGCTAAGCTTTTATCTGATTTATCAGTTTGTGGTATAGACGGACTTTTAGTTCTCATCTGTCTGTTGTTTGTTTGATAAGCAAAATTTCTTCCATACACAATGTGGGAATTTTCATGAGCTTTCAATCTTTGCATACTGTGTATGCAAAGTGTACCGTAAATGAGCTTCATAGTTTATTCATGGATTCAAACTAGCTGTAGATCAGCACTTTTTTATTGTTGGTTTTCATTTAAAACAGCTTATCATAGTAAAACACATTCACATGAGTAAGCTGCAAAACTTGGGCAGAACCTGTGAGCTAAGCTAGCTATCTGACTAACTTAGCTAATTTTACTTAAAGAAGGTGATTATATTTTAAGATTTGGCTTATTTATTTATTTATTTATTTATTTATTTATTTATTTTTCAAACTGAGATTCAGACTTTGAAATCCTGCCACAAATTGTCGCTTGTCCTGTCGATAATTTAGTTGAGGCTAGGTGTGTACAGTATAGTATAGTATACCCATGATATTCATGTAAGAAAAGAAAACCCTTTTACTGATTCTCCACATATGTTTTTTTTTAAAAAGAAGACAAACTATACACTCCAAAAATATTAGTATCTTAGCAAGTGAAATATTCTTGAACCTAGCCAATCTATGTCTAATTTCTTAACATAAGTTAACACTAAATTAAATAGATTATTAAACTTATTTCTAGTCAACAAAGTTATACTTTATGTTAAATCATAGTGCAGCTGTCATAACCACTCATCATATCTTTACCCTAATTTTATATACATCTCTGTAAATTGTATGTTTTTACATTCCATACCATTTATTATTATTATTATTATTGATTGATTGATTGATTGATTGATTTGCCTGGATCTGGACTAGCTAACCTTTAATCCATGATTTTTTTTTAATGGTTAGCATTTCCAAATTAGTTCTTCTTTTTCCCAAGTTCCGAACATTAGTAGCAGTTTACTCTCAGCTAATAAACATTAGCAGCTAACATAGTGACCATGCCTTTCTTGCAATCTACAAACACATACACACACCCTCGTACGGTGGTACCTCGGCATATGAATTTAATCCAGAGGTGAGTTCTTTCATATTTTGAAGTGCATTTTCCCATAAGAATTAATATAAATGCAGACAATGCGTACCAGTCACCCAAACATTTTAGCAATATTACCAATTTCCAACACTATAATCATATTTTTGCATATAAAAATAATCAAAACATTTGGCCATGTAAATAATGAAACATGAAAATAAAAAGACATTAAACCTGACTTAATCTTAATTTATGATTCCTCGTGGCGGCTGCTTTAAAAACTCAAACTGTAAGTGGTTCCATTTTCTCCTTGCTACCGTCCCTGCTAACATTCTTGGGACACATGGTGCTACGTCTTCACTGAGTCTTGCACAAAAATGCAAAAATCCCATTAAAAATTACTCGCTTTCCTTGGCTTTCCAGGATGTATACTAGGTGCAACCGAATGTATGCACAGGAGAGCCCGCCTTCTTTTCAGTTCGTTTCTTCTTATGCGATCAAATTTCTTGTAAAATTTTTTTTTTAAGTTCTTGGGTGAAAATTCGGGGCATAAAACAAACCTTTTAGATTACAGGTTAAATGCAAATTTGTATTGTTCTAATGATGATAATAGTTTTAGCATAGAGTTGATGTACACAAAACATTTCAGTCTGACTACCTTAGCTTTGTTTTTTTGTTGTTTTGTTTTTTTAGCCTGCAGGAAATTAATTAATTAATTCTTCCATTCAAGTTAACAAAACTTGATATTTTTTAACTCAGTCACATCTTGACATCCTCGTCCACTTACTAATGTCAAAAAAAAATTCCACAAATGATTAGCACACACAGTTAGCATTTCCCTCATACTGTAAGCAACTGGATTAAACCAGGCTTCAGCTCTTAAGCACTCACTAAGAGCTAAGAGACCAAGCTCGTCCTTACTGGCTCGAGGGCTTTAATTTAAGTGCGACACCTTTGAAGAATAAGGAAACGTGACGGAATGGTGTTTCGATTTGACTAAAGTTATTGCCGCGCCTTGCACAGGATGTTCAGATTCGCTTGTAAAGAAAGACAGAGCGAGCGGGAGGCAGCTTGTCAGCTTCTATTTGTTTTAATCATCGTCTACCTGCCGAGCGGTGCATTAAGGCATCACGAGCTGGTGCACTCTGGACAACCCCCGAGCAAATAAACTGTCTCTGTACAGCCTCGGATACGAGTCCAAATGTGTCCTGATGACAAGAGGCTTACATCATACTGCCATCCTGAGTGCTTCACTTTCGGAGTGCGGCTAAGCTAAGAGATGAGTCTACTTGACCGTGTCCTGGGTTTTCTCTTAAAAGGATATTCCATTGGCGAGACTCCTAATAAATAAATAAATAAATAAATAAATAAAAGCTAAAGTCCTCATGGAAATTCAGATTTTTGATCATAACGCTAAATAAAGCAATCAGCAGAGCAGACTATACCTTGGTCAAAGCCCAATAAGAGATTTTTGAGGAGGGAGAATTGTACAGTGCTATGAACATATAAGCTGATACAGTATGTAAGTGTAAAAGAAAGAAAATGAGTTATTTATAATCAATCATGCTAAATCTCAAGTTACAAGAAACAAACAAAGAGAAGCTAATTTGTATTTTTATTATGCTAGTGCAGGGGCGACGGTGGCTCAGTCACGCCCTATTGTAGGTTCCATTCCCAACCACTGGAGGCAGTGCAGGTGCTAATAAGCCCAGATAAACTGGGAGCTTTGTACTAGGAAGGGTATCCGGCATAAAACCTGTGCCAAGTTCTATATGGTTTGGATAGTCCTCTGTGGCGAGATTTTGATGGAGAAACCACCACTTCCATCAAAATCATTATTCTGGACCGATTTAATAAATTTTTTACATTTTCTCCCGTTAAAGTCGTCTGAAGCTAATCACTATACTGTATTAATAGAGTCAGTACAGGATCGTCTAAAAATTCCTCGTCTTGCCATCCAGCTGCTCTCTCCTCTGTGGACCGTGCAGACCTATTTGCACCCGTACCTCGACCGACCGTTAGTGTCACTAATGATGTGGAGTCACACATATGATTAAACGCCCCAGTGTTGTTACTGTCTATTATAATTACTCGTTGAATGCCTCTCGTCCAATCAGATTGCTCGGATGCAACCATCTGCTGTGTATTGTCAATTATAAAAATGCTTTTTTTTTTGTTTTTTGCTAAACTTTCACTAAAGCAGAACAGACTTTTGAAAACCTGTGAATGGTTTTATACATTAGAACATTGGCGTTCAGGGTTCAGAACTGCAGATAAGCTCTGTAACAAATGAGCATTTGTAGTTTTGTGTGTGTGTCATGCCTTTGATCAATTCAAGTCTAATATTGCAAAATATTACATTTTGCAGGTTCACTAAATTTGAACTGTGTAATAAGTACTAGCGTAAATACCTTTCATTGGCGGTTAAAGACTTTGTAGACGTAGTTAAAAGGTTAAACCTACAAATAAGCTGATCAGCATCTACATCTACATCTGGGCGTTTAGCAGACACCCTTATCCAGAGCGACTTAGATTTTTTTGCATTTCATTATACATATGAGCAGTTGAGGGTTAAGTGCCTTGCTCAAGGGCCCAACTGGGACAACTTGGCAGTCGTAGGTGCATTACGGTCATTTCCGTGTCTTCCACATACTCTGTGTATACACTGTAAACCGTGTAAAGTGTTGAATGGCCTTGCTGAGTGACGTATATAGCCACGCCCACCTCGAAAGAAAAAGCGCTATATTTGTCCAAAAAAAAGCGCTAGATGCTCTGGCACCTTCCTCCCTTACTTTTAAAACTACCAGCTACCAGACTGCAGAATTCATTAGTGGTGTAAAGCCTCCTAACAGCCCAACTCTCACCTCTAAAAGCCCCCCGAACCGTTCGCGAACGTCTTCTAAAGGCCCCGTGTAGGTTTCAGATAATCACCTTTACCACTGTTTATTGCAGCCTCTTCCTCCTGCTATGGTTGTGGTCGGTGAGGCGTGTGGGAAAGCTGGCAGCAGTGTTTGTGTGCGTGTGTGTGTGTGTGTGATCGAATGCGAGCTTCCGCAGCGCTGCGGTTAAGCGGCTTTAAAGCGAAACAGAAACAGATGAGCAGTTCCACACGAAACGAGCTCCATCTCTCAGACACGGCGACAGAGCGCCTGCTGGGATTGCAGGAGCCGGTGGAGATCCGGTTTGGTCTGAGTGAACAAGCTTCACTTGTATACACACTCACACACACACACACATATTGTACACACACTCTCATGCTAGGTATTATCATTATTATTATTTTCATGATGATGATTTCTTGAAAGTAGACTTAATGATGCAATTAAGGTGAAGAGGAGGCCAGTTTCACACAGGAAGCAGAGCTGGAGAGGGGAGGTGGAGGAGGAGGTGGAGGAGGACTCTGGGTGTCTGAGACCTTACTGACCACAGACACAGAGACACAGCACACTTCTGCTAACCGAAACTGTACAAGCGCATCGCCGAGCCACACCGTTCATGAATCCTCACACGTAGAGACGGCAAAAAGAACCCAGCCTAGTCGTCTGCTGAGACGTGACCCGACTCGGGCGTCCTGATGAACGGAGGCAGGAGAATCCAGCCAGGTGGTAAGACGCTCTCGTTTGTTCCTTTCTGACAGGTCTGTGGATATCTCACAAAGCCTGGAAATTGTACCAGATGGTTTCTGAATAGCATCTGACGAGGCCTCGAGCACTCCAGCTTGTCTGCATTTCCAAAAAACAGCTTGAAAGAAAGAAATCTACGCAGGAAGTTTGGTGTTTTGTTTTGTTTCTTTTTTTTTTGTTTTGAAAAGCCAGTCCTGCTTGGGCTGCTGTAATCAGTTTTATTTACTACGGTTTTAATCAGAATTTTGTGTGTGTGTGTGTTTTTTTTTATGATTGTTCTTTAATGATGCAGCTGGTTATGATGCTGTAGTTCCTGATCATGATGTCACAACGGGTTTCATTGAGATGCCCATGCTGGTTGCTAGTGGGCGTGGTCTGTCCTTTGCCTACTCTGAGTTGCCATGGTTTCTTCTCCGTAATATTCCACTAATCACGGGAGTAACAGCCTGATTGGCATCATGTTTCCACCTCGGTGGGACCGGTATGACCCGATCCGGCCCGATCGGAATGGGAATGAGAGGGGGCGGTGTGAAAGTGTAATAATGCATTGAGCTAAAGGTATTTATTTGCCATGTAAACACTTAATCTGATCTGATCTGATCTGATTTCTTCTTTCTCCGAATACAGTGGAACCTTGGATTATGAGCGTAATTCGTTCTGGACGTGGGCTCGTATTCCAAAACACTCGTAAACCAAATCATCATTTCCCATAAGAAATAATGAAAACTCTAATTATTCGTTCCACAGCCCCAAAAAATAAATACATAAAAATAATTAATACAATCTATAAAATGAAAATAAAACAAATTAATCTGCACTTTACCTTTAAAAAAAAGTCCTGACAGATAAGTGTTTCCATTGGTGCGTGCAGGCGCCGTGTGTGTGCGTGTGTGTGTGTGTGTGTGTGTGTGTGTGTGTGTGTGTGTGTGTGTGCCGAGTGACGCTCGGTGTCAAAATAAGAGTTGCATGTTTGATACATGATACTCAGTGCTCGTAAACTGATACTTGCTGGGTTTCCGAATAAAAAATGTATTAAAAATCTTTGCTCGGTTTGCGGAACACTCGTAAACCACGTTACTCGCAATCCAAGGTTCCACTGTAACTATATTCTTTCGTTTCTGTTCATGTTTCTCCAACATACTTTCATCCACTCGGCCTCCGGCTGAGCAACGAGATCTGATTGGCTCGCATTTCCAACTGAATTCTTGTGACCAGTCATAATGCATTAATCACTCACTCATCATCTACACACAGGGGGGCCTGGAGTCTATCCCAGCCTGGTACAGTCCCCTGGTACTGTACACACTGGACGGGGGGCCAAACCATCACAGGCCACACACTCATTCACACACTACGGGCAATTTGGGGAACATCAATTATCCTAATCTGCATGTCTTTGGACTGTGGAAGGAAACCAGAGTTCCCAGAGGAAACCCACCAAGTACGGGAGAAAACATGCAAAGACAGGAATCGAACCCGGGCCGTGCCAAGCACTCAGCCGCCCACACACTATAATGCATTATAACGATTTATTGGAAATAATTAAGACAAAGCCTAACCTGATCTCAAAGTTCTTCTGTTATATATCAGCGAGCAGAGCTCTTGCACATTTCCAGGTTCAAACCCCGGCACCAACAAGCCGTCGGGCTCCTGAGCGAGGCCCCTTAACCCTCAACTGCTCGGATGTACAGTATAATGAGATAAAACCTCAGTCGCTCTGGATAAGGGAGTCTGTCAGATACTGTCAACGTAAAAAAAAAAAATATTGTGAACGTCGCCGGTGATAGCAGCGATCACACATCATCTATACGACCAACTGGAGTCATTAAACTTCCGGAAGGAAAAGCCTGCGTATAGAACGATGTTTCTGTTTCATGAATATTTTAGTAGCTTGATGTAAAGCCCTTGGTCTCACCAGTGCTGAGGTATTTTGAATGAATCAGCCCTTTCAAGGTCAATGTCAGGTCAGAACAAAGAAAGTGTAGGGAGGAGATTTAGAAGACGACGCCGTCATGGTATGAATTTACAAGAAACTCCGTTACATCGCTCTGACTCTGCTAACGATCGCCTTCGCCGGAATTTGACAGCTCTTGTCGGCAAACAACGACGGAAAAAACAGAGCCGAGCGGTTTTACTGTTTAAAGCTGTTGCAGTTTGTCGTGTGTGTGTGTGTGTGTGTGTGTGTGTGTGTGTGTGTGTGTGTGTGTTAGAAAGAAGGGATGCGTTAAAAGAGTGTTTAAAGTGTCGCCGGCAGACCCGCGCGCATCGTCGTGTCTCTTCGTCTCCCGCGCTCAGGAGAGGAGTAAACTGAAGGAGGGATGCAGGTGCAGGGATGGAGAGGAGGGAGGAGGAATTGAAAAAGGCAGCACACAGGAGGAGTGAACTCTTCCTCCCCCCATCTCGGCGGAGAAGCGACGGGAGAATAGGCCAGCTGTGAGTGACAGTGACGAGCTCGCGGCTGCTGCTGGGTAGCTCGAGCAGATGGAAGCGTGTGTGTGTGCGTGTCTGTGTGTGTGTGTGTGTCTAAATTCCATAGTATACCTGTCATTTTCCCCAGAGCATGTGTGTGTGTGTGTGTGTGTGTGTGTGTGTGTGTGTGTGTGCGGCGATTAAAATGCCAGTTGAGACTTCTTTCGAGTGTCTTGGCAGAGCCGCACTCGGCGGAATGTTAATCCGCTGCCCTCCTTTTCCCTGTTCCTGTCCATCTGGACTGAAGGACCTTCATAATATTTACGGATTTGCAGGACGGGAGCTTGTGCTTCTGCTTCCATTCGCCGTACGTGAACCTGCCTCCAGAATTATTAGCGTCGTTCGTAAAGATGTTAGCGTAACGGTTAAGAACTTGATCAGACTCGGGATGGATCCGGAGTCTCTCGCCCCAGGAGCGAGAGCTGGGAATACGTCAGTCTTCACACACACACACACACACACACACACGTGGAGGAATGGAGGACACAGATGCAGGGCATGATGTGTGGCATGACGTGTGCGAGGTCGGACGAAACTAGAGCACCCGGAGGAAACCCACACTTCTCTTGACTGTGTGTGTGTGTGTGTGTGTGTGTGTGTGTGTGTGTGTAGAAGTTGTATTCAGCTCGTATAGACTCATTTCTCGTGTCTGATGTACAGTATGTGAAGAGCGCTGAACGTTCAAATCATTCCACGCATTAATAAATGTTCTTATGTTTATAGACAGAAACATTAACCTTGGAACTGTGAGGAAGATCTGCACACGGCCAGATAGATAGATATACAGATACAGCATATACATAGATATATATAGACATTTATAGATAGATAGATAGATAGATAGATAGATAGATAGATAGATAGATAGATAGATAGATATGAAGCCTTACCATATATGGTAAAATGATGATGTCACCTTCTTGTTTCAAACAAACCCTTCGTTCTATAGATTTCCCTGACTCTTGTGACACACACGCACACACACACTCTTGTCTTTAGTCATTAATACCATTTAAATAAAACACGTTTGAATACTAACATCTGCAGTATATAAATTCGGACTCACTTTTAAAGAATCTGGATCACGGCCAGTTCTGACATCTACAAATTATACGTTATCAAGTACAGAACATTTTCCCTTAAGTATTTTTCCTGCAGATTCTAGCGTGGGATTGCGTCTAGATAGATGTGAGTGTGTGTGTGTGTGTGATTTTTTTTGCTGGTCAGAGTGTGTTCTGTGGTGCGCCGTAGCCTGAAGTTATAGGAATTAAGCAGGAGACAGTGGCTTTGGCGCTCTGCCCCTGCTGTTAAACTCACACGGGGTGGGCTGGAGGTTACGTTCCTTCCACGCTGAAATGTTTCTGTATGTGTGTGTGTGTGTGTGTGTGTGTGTGTGTGTGAGGAAGGTTGTGGCATGAGGTTTTGTTCATCTATGCGTGTGTGTATGTGTGCAGGCCCAGTCACAGGCGACTCTGTGACTCTTAAAAGGGTCGCGACCCGATCCAGTCCCGGATGGATCTCATGATCAGTGTCCACGGTAACACGACACCACAATCCGGCCAAACTAAATCTAACAAGCTCGTTTTATTTGTACTTGTGTTCTTCTCTCTCCGAGTTGGTGGGTAACGCCGGGGTGTTGGGATTGATGGGTTTCACTCATGTGGGAACGATCCTGGTTTGTTTTAAAGCTGGTGGTTTTCCAGTCGAGGCCCTGAGGATGGTGTTTGGCAGCAGGGATCTGTACTTAAACTCCACTGACTGAAGCAGGTTTACAGCCAGTGTGACACTGTGCCTAATTATAGCTGAAATAAAAAGCCAGAATAATAGAAGTCTCTTGCGAGAATGAGATTTTTTTTCTTTGGTGCTGTAGTTGTAATGCATGAGCAGGCTTCTTTCCTCACGAAGACATCTGTTTAGCGAATCAGTGCACAATTGCATGCTTATTATGAACTCTTTCTTCGGAGGGGAAATTTAGTCCGAGTTCTGATTTACACTTGGAGGAAAATCAGCCCAGACAGGATTAGTGTGTTTAAGAGGGGAATTCGGTGGAAGTAAACGCATGTCCGTTCCGTTTCGCTCATCTGTAATGATGTATAACACGTTTAACACTTTCACATCAGGTCCCCAGGATCGTTTCTGAATTCTGCGTCATTTTGAGTCGTGAGAACACAATCGGGAACCACACAGCGTCGAACCAAATACAGAAGCTATTCCTACCTCAGACTTAGACCTGACGTCATCAGTGCCAAATCTCAGGGTGGACGCGCCAATCTCATCCTCTGACCTACAACTGATACAGTAGGAAGGCACACAAGAGCATCATTCCACATTTTTTTCCCCAAAATATCAATAATATTAGCCGTAACGCGATGGTTAACTGCCTTGCTCTCTTCTTCTCTTGTGTTTAATGACATTATGCGAAAGTACCAAACTTTGGGGTCAAGTGTACCGGCGTCCGGACCAGCGAGAGTAGTGTGAAAGCACGCTTAGTGCCCTAAAGGACAAGCCTCCTTAGAGGAGACATGAGGATCATCTCAAGAGCAACCATGAGAAACATCCAGGGGGAGTTTAACGTGAAGATAAAGACATCTCCTGTCACACAGAGTAGATCCCTGATTTCCCAGTTTTCTCATTGGAGCCTGAGGACGCAACGGAAGCACAATAATAATAATAATAATAATAATAATAATAATACTGTAAGAAACGATTCGACGTGTCTGAGTCAGACTCGATGAGGACAGCCCTATTGTTTCGTGTTCTCACAGGCCTGACCCTCACCTCCGATCTGTGAAGCGTGATAGCAATCGTGAGGAACGGCATGGTGCGTCCTGCGGTCCACTGTAGGTGTTAGACAGCGTGAGTGTGTAACTGTGCGAAAGATAAGAGCGAGCTAATGGCTGGGAAAGAAGAAGTGAGTCAATGATTAAGCTTTCTTCTTCTTCTCCTCCCTGCCTCATCATGCTAATCTCACCTCTGAACTGTTAACCAAAACTTCTGCTTTTTTTGTATGGGGGCTGCGGCTTGTTAAAACGTCTCGAAACCTTACCTCAACCTCACCCTCTCACTCTCACACACACACACACACAAACATAGCTTTATGATTTTTAAAAAGTATGTGCTAAAATCGACGCGTTTCCCTCCTACGTGCATTAGACTTCCTCTGTAAAGGTCCCGTATTGTACTGTGTTTTTAGCAGTATGTTAAGAACACTGGTCTCAGAGCTCCACCAATGGGTGTGTGTGTGTGTGTGTGTGTGTGTGTGTGTGTGTGTGTGTGTGTGTGTGTGTTAAGGTTCCTAGCTTAAATACCCCTCAGATCATGCGGTATCTATACCTCAAGCTGGCTCTGTTTCACTCCTCGATCGAACGTGCCATTTCAGTGTTTGTGTAACTGAGCTACTCGTAAGCCACGCCCCCTCCGGAGAACAGCGGAGCCGACGAGCGAGCCAGTGGAGAGGAATCGTCTTACAGTATATGCAGGTCACATTAGGATGGAAAATCTAAGTTTAAACCCTGGCCATTATAAAAATGGAAAGTCTAAAAACCGGGTCGGAGGTCTAGTCTACGTCTAGACGAGCTGCTGCTCTTAGAAAGAAACGTCAACAACGTATTAATCGTGATTTATAGCGAGAATGTACAACAACAAAAAAATTGATGCATACGTTCATTTTACCATAAAAATCATATGTGGTGCATTAACTTCTAACATGTGTGTATGTTTATGTGTATATACAGTATATGTACAGACACACACACACACACACACACACACACACAGACTTACTGTAGCAACAAGCCTTAACAGCTTTCATGGCGACACCAATTAGTCACATCACCTTTAATAACACTCAACAAACTTCTTTTGCTGCTTCTCGCTCTTTCCACTTCGCTACTCCTTTTTTTTTTTTTTT
>QMIH01000100.1:155574-174363 GCA_003987875.1 Clarias batrachus
AGCTTTAATTTCTTTTTTTTTTGTCTCAGTGTAAAAAACAGTTTTAAACCTTCCTCAGCCTTCCTTTCTCCTATAATTTACACGTCTCCCTCAGATTATGTTGGTGGTGGTTAGTGGAGGATAATCTGCTAATCTGGGATGAACGCGGTGATAACACTCCGTGTGTTTCAGAGCATAATTGCTTTTCTAATTGGATTATTTCCTTTTCACAGAAGATATTCATCCTACAGTGTTCTGTAACCTAGTATGTAATTTACCATGTATATTCAGTTTGTGTGTGTGTGTGTGTGTGTGTGTGTGTGTGTGTGTGTGTGTGTGTGTGTGTGTGTGTGGGCGTGCCTGATAGCACTAATCTATCACAGTCATTATGAACCATCTGCCACAGGCGCGATGACAGAGGGTGGCAGTGCCATAGCAGAGGAGGATAACAACACCTGTAACTCGTTAGGGCATGTTGATGCAATGCCGCGGGGTGTGAACACGGCATGCAGTGCCACACACACACTCACACACACTCACACACACACACAAAGAGCCTCACACCTGCTCATTTCAGCAGTCTCCTTACAGCCGTGCTGCTGTATCCTCTCTCTCTCTCTCTCTCTCTCCTCCTCCCTCTCCATCTCTCCATCTCTCCATCTCTCTCTCTCTCTCTCTCTCTCTCGCTGTGAGAGCTGATCTCAGTTCAGAGCTTTATGATATGACGTGGTATTGTATTGTCCTCTGGCCTGTACACCGGGTAGTGCTCTGTATCTCCATGGAGATCTGAGCATTAGTTCAGCACTGATCTGATCTCGCTCTCTCTCTCTTATACACACACACACACACACACACACACACACACACGCACACACACACACATACGAGCAACCCCGACGCCGAACATTACAGGAAAGAAATTCACAGTGAAGTACAGCCGACTGAGAGGCAGCCAGAACGAGCCTGAAAAGAGACGCCTGGAAGCGTATTATGAAAATGTCTTCGTTCAGGACGAGATCAAATTGCCGTGATTACGTTATGATTGCCTCAACAGAATTACCCTCAGTGAAATCCCTGCCGCTTTACACACTGCAGCAGTGATTGACACGCGCGCACCGAGCATACAGAGAGCTCCAAAAAAGAGCAAGAAAACCTGAGATCACCTGACCCGAGATTCCTATGAAACATCACAGCATGAGCAAAGATCACTTCTGCATTTTTTAGCATGAGGTTAGGAGAGACGGCGCACGAGAACAGAGAAATCGCAGCGTCGATATTTAAAGTCAATATTCCAGGCGGGGGACAAAGAGCAGGAACGTTAAAAAAAACAAAAAAAACCAGGAATAATACTGTACGTGTGCAGGAGACGGTAAAAAAAAAAAACAGGCGAGGGTCACAACGCAGGAAATGCTATGGACTAGAGACAGTACTGACATAAAGGCGGTACAAGGTATCACGAGTGACGATATTGGCTTTAATATACAGTAGATTAACCACCAGGGAAGGGGTTCGAATCTCACCTCCTCTTTGTCTGTGTGTGTGTTTGTAGTTTGCGTCTTCTCGCTGTGCATTGTGGGCTGATCGATGTTGCCAAACTGGCCATAGTGTGTGTGTGTGTGTATGTGTGTGTGGGTGCACTCGCACCCTGAGGTTACAGTACAGTAGGTTCTCACTCCATGTGAGAGAAGTAGAAGTTAACACAACATCATTCCGCCAGGGTGCAGAGTCGGCCATGTTGGTGGATCCAAATCATCGCGGAGCCTCGCATTAACCTCTCTGCTGTGGAGCCTGGTTTTGGTTTTGGTTAGTTTTCAACATTTAGCAAAAGGTAAAGCGTCTATAACTATCTGTTAATATAATAATCTGTTAATATAAGCAAGACCATACCTACATTTTTTATCTCATTATACATCTGAGAGTTAAGGGCCTTGCTCAAGGGCCCAACAGTGGCAACTTGGTGGTTATGGGATTTGAACCTGGGACCTTCTGAACCGTAGTCCATTGCCTTAACCTCGGAGCTACACTTGTGTGTACGTATGTGTCTGTATGTGTCCTTGTAGGGGCTCAATGATAGATTTCTCGCCTGCCATGCGGACGGCAAGGTTCGATTCTCACCCAAACCCCAGACACTGGACGCAGTACCGATCCCCAAGCCTGGATGAAATGGGAGGGTTGCATCAGGAAAGGCTTCAGGTGTAAAATATATATATGGTGGTTGTTGTGCGGATTGGATCGTCCACTGTGGTTTTATCTTCTATGTGGAAGGAAATTGGAGTTCCGGTACCAGAGGAAACCGACCAAGCACACAGACCCAAGGTGGGAATCAAACCCATAACCTGGATGTACGAGGTGACCCTGTTAACCACTACACCACTGTTCTAGAATGTAGTGTCCAAACTTTTGATTGGCACTGTACATGTATACGCACAAACATAAAGGAGGGAAATTTGTAGAAAATACAAATTTTGTACTGTACTGTAGAATGTTGCTTCTACTACTATCTGAATGCAGCGCATTAAACCGAAAACTCTCAGGTACGTGTCCGACCTCATCATGAAGCGATTTCCACCTGTTCTTGACCGCTGGTTGGTGTAACCGGGTCAGTTTTTTTGTTACCCCGGACCACATGTCACCACGACTTCATTAGCAATCACTCCTGGCATTCCTGCCGTCAGTAAAAGTGCGCTGTTATTTCGACTTCTCTCACTCGTCCTCCACTTCCTGCTTCTCCACATCATCCTCACCATCATCACCATCGTCACTCACCCGCGGTGTAATAAATGCTCTTACAGCAGTAAAGTAAATAATTTACTCGACAAGTCAAACATTTTCTCTTTAAAGGGTTAAGTGCTTGGTTTTGGCAGAGCAACAATTTACTTCCTGCTCATGAATAAAAGATGAAGCTGAAGGTGCAGCTGGGGACGAAGCTGTCTGGGGCTTTTTATACTTATTTATGTGAGTAAGTGTGTGTGTGTGTGTGTGTGTGTGTGTGTGTGTGTGTGTGTGTGTGTGTGTTTCCCTTACGTCACGGTAAAACTTTCCTGTATAGACAGGTGGTGATGAAGCAGCTCTCTGAACCTCCTTTATCTCCTCCTGCCAAAGCATGGACACACTTCAGGGCTTTTAGTCCTCCGCTGTCTGTGCGGAAAACTCCGCCTCAGTCTGTCTAGCATGCAGTGGGTAAAGGAGTGATTGTGGAGCTCTGAGCGATGGTTCCGTGCTACTTTTTTTTTTTTCATTATTAAAGAAAACGTCACATCATACTTATCTGTTTTGTGCCCACGTTTAATGTTGCATCGCGTCCAAAAAAGTCAGTGGTTTCAGGTCTGTCATGGACGCTAGAAACTTGCCTATGAAGCTAATAACACAGAAAAAAAAAAAAGCTTCTCATATTACTGAGCATAGATTCGCACCAATACACGGGGTGTTCAAGTTAACCCGGGATGAACTTTCTCATGAATGAAGGCGTAAAACTGGCTTCAAACGCGGTACGCTGATGAGACTCTTAGCCGCAGGAAAACATTTGTGCGTTTTAAAGAATGACAATCCCGGTTCACAGCCCATTGCATGAACATTCAGCTGATCCTTGAAAATTCACCAGCACCACTTGCACATTACAGGAACCTGGCTGGGAGTTATTACCACGTCCCCCGTACAGTCCTGACTTCGCTTCAAGACAATTCCACATGTTTGGGATGTTAAAGGAGTTCCTGGGAGGCCGGCGTTTAAGACATGAGACAGGCTGTCTGATCAAAGTACAAACTTTCCAGCTTGGTGTTTTCCGAGCTCTAGTGAAACACTGGGATGAGTGCATTAGTGTAGCAGAGGATTATATAGAGAAATAAAGGGAGATTTTACTCTCAGAACCGTGTTCTGTTATTCTGTACAATCCGAAGTCCCGGTTTGACTTGAACACCCCCTTGTATTTAAAAAAAAAAAAAACTCCTTGCAAAACATTCACCATGTTCATGATATTATTGATGACTTTGTAGGCTATAATAACACATTTTACTCTAGTGTCAGGGCAGCTGTGACATAAAAACACAAATCAACAACTTTTGACCAATCAGAACTGTGAAATTATAAACAGGGTTTTCTTGAACTACCCTTAAAACCCTAACACACGTTAAGTCTTCAGCTCATGGTATTAGATGCTTGGTGTTACAGTAAACCAGGATTATATTAGCTGGCTAACAATGCTAGCTCGTTACTGATGGCTTGGATGATCAAAGAGTTAAAAAAGAAGATAAAAGAAAAGGTTGGCTTAAGGCCAGATTGCACAGTCTTACCTACAAAAAGACAAAGTGTTTTTGATTTCCTGCCTTTTTTGGTATTACACAAGCTATAACATGAGAGAAACTGGTGTTTTCAGGCTTGTCAGTCTTAACAACAACAAAAAAATACTAGCGAGTCCGCTTTTGTGTGTGTGTGTGTGTGTGTTTGTGTGTTAGCGTGAGGCAGCTAACATGTTGCTGGGTATGAATGTTTGATAGGCAGGTGAGTGACTGTGAGTGAAAACTGGAGAGAGAGATATGACAGGCCAGACAGACAGCCCGCATGGACTCTGCCTCACCTCGTTCCTTCGTTCCTCAGCTATTTATGAGCACTGTTCCTTTTTCGCTCCGCACTCCATCTGTGCTCCTTTCTACCTTCAATCCGCTCTCTCCTTTTTTCTTCAGCAAGACGCACTGAGGCCTGGATGTCACGGTTGCCATAATAAGTTAGAAATCTGTTTTCACAAACAGGAGGGACTGAGAGGGGGGGGGATTGGGAATTATGTACCAATCAGAAAAAACCTAAGTCTCCAACCAAGTCAGGACACTACTGTAGCTAACGAATATCTACTAGCCTAATTTCGCTATAGCTTTGGCTAATTCAGCTAGTTAGAAAAAAGCTACTTCCATTTGTCAAAACTTTTCAATAGATTTCAATATCTGATTTATTTAAACGCAGACAGAAAAATGAGCTCTTTCCCAATGTTAGCAGGTTTTTAGCATTTTCTGCAAGATTTAGTGAAGACGTAGCAACATGCGTCCCTAGAAAGCTATCAAGGATGGTAGCAAGATGAAAAGTGAGCCGCCGAGTTTGTTTTTTGAAGCAGCCGGTGCAAAGATGAATCATACATTAAGGTTAAGTCAGGTTTAGTGCTTATTTATTTTATATTTTACTTCATTTACATGTCTTTTCTAAATGTTTTAATTGTTTTTACAGTATATGCAAACAATATGATTGTAGTGTTGGGAATGGGTCATATTGGTAACATTTTTGGATGGCTAGAACGGATTATCTGCATTTACATTATTTCCTATGGGAAAATGCGTTTTGCAATACAAAATCTCGCCTTCAGTACTCAGGATTCTCATAATGTGTTATTTGTTCGTAAGCTGCTAGTTAGTTATTTAGCCATGTGCTAGTTAATTAGGCTAGTCAGCTTTATTGTATCATTACTAGTTTCACTCTCTCTCTCTCTCTCTCTCACTCACACACAAACACACACACTTACAGAAAGAGAGTGAGAGTGAACGATGAATCTGTGTGAGAGAGGCTGTTAATATTGCTCTCTGTGGTTTTCTGCGTGCTCTTTTGCCTTGCTGCGTGCCCCGAGGCCATTTTGGAGCAGGCAGAGACGAGCACCGCGGGGGCGGCCATCTTTAATATTTCACTCAAAAGCTTAAATACACACCCACTGATTAGATCTGCCTCTGCACTTTCTCTGACTGCTCTATCTAATCCTTATTTCGATCTGTGTGTGTGTGTGTGTGTGTGTGTGTGTGTCCATCCTAATGCAAGCGTATGCTCACTAATACCTTTTTCCCTTTTCAGTGTGTAGAGTTACATTAAATAAAGCATTTTAACCTGAAAACATTTCGACATGATGCCTGATAACAATAACCAGGGTTACTGTATACCTGCATGCAAATAACTGGAGGGAGGGAGAGAGGAGAGAAGGAACAAGACGAAGAAAGGGAAAATAATAAGGCAATATAGGATGAAAGAACACAAATGAACAAACCAACACATGAATGAAGAACAGAGCCAGAAAGAAAGGAGGGGGGGAGTAATGAAGAAAAATAAAGAAGGAAGGGTGGCAGAAAGAATGAAAGTGAAGGAATGAAGTGAAACAAGCAAAGAAAGCAGGAAAGGAGGAACGTAAAGGTGGAAAAAAATTAAGGGTTTTCTCTCATAACTGTGCTCTGTTTTTCTGCCCAATCAAAAGTCCCACTTTGACTTGAACGCCTCATGTATTTAAAAAAAAAAACTCCTTGATATTAATGATTTTACATTAATTGTTATACTGTTATAGACAATCAATTAAACGTTTGACCAATCAGAATTGCGGATTCATAAGCAGGGATTTCTTGATTTACCTTTTAAACTTTAACACGTTAAATCATCATCTCAAGCTATTAGATAGATCACTGTACGAGTAGATGCTTGGTGTTACAGTAAACCAGGATTGAATTAGCCAGCTGGCAATGTTAGCTAGTTAAGGAAGGCTCGGTTTGCATCATTGTTATCATATAGTTAGCTAGTGTAGTTTAGCTAGCTCAAAAAAATAATGATAATAAAATTTCAGCTTGAGGTGGGTTTGTTTTTCTGCCTTTTTTCCTTCTTTTTATTGGTCAAGGAAAAAAACATGAAGGAAGGAAGGAAGGAAAGAAAGAAAGAAAGAAAAAAAGAAAGAAAGAAAGAAAGAAAGAATGAATGAATCCAAAAACTGGGACTAGGACAATGGTGTGAATTTTATAGATTTTTTTATTTTGCTTAATTAAATTATTTATATAAATGTTAATTGTTTTATCATAATCCTATATTGAGAATTTTTTTTTTTTTTTTTTTATTCCAGTGAAGAGATTTGAGTAAAACCGCAAATCAAGAAATCAAGTTTTAATGGCTGAGTACCTATTACACAGATCAGTATTGTTTGTTTGTTAGTGTAAATCCTCGTCCTCCCGTCCGCCCCTGACCTGCCCCTCGGTTTCTGCCCGTAGTCCCGTCTCTATCTGATTAGCCCTTATTGTCACTCAGTGCAGGAGGATTTGACAAATGCTACAGAGGTTCTGTTGACAGGGTCGTGCTTGTCCTCGCACCCTTTTACCCCGGGCACCCATCAGCGCCTGCTGACAGCTTCATCAACACACCCACCGCCACCCCCCCCCCTCCTCTTCCTCCTCCTCCTTCTCCTCCACCCTTCCCTCCTCCCCTTGTTCCCTCCTTCCTCTTTTTGAGCGTTTGTTCCTAGCATCTGTTTCGCCTGGTGATTAATTGCAATTAGCAAGAGGGTTGAAAGCCCGTGGAAGAATGCAGCGGTGAGCAGACACATCAAGATTAATGAGGGAAGGCAGTTGTCAGAAGGACGCGCGCCTGCGATGGCAGGGCACCTGGGGGGGAGGAGGACGAGGAGGAGGAAGAAGGGAGGGCACAAGAGTTTGTGTGACACACACACGCACACACACACACACACACACACACGCACACCCTCAAAATGTTTACTGCTTATCATATTTTGAGGTTTTTTTTTTCCTCCCAGCAAGAGGCAGTGTGTCCCTGCAGAAGGAAGTACAGAGGATAGACAGAATGAGACAAGCAGAGAGAAAAGGGAGGGAGGAAGAGAAGAAGAAGAAGAAGGGAGGAGAGAAGAGGAGGGCAAACACAACCCTGGGGGGCTGATTAAATATGGAAATTGTAATTGCTAATTGACCTTTATTAATCAGAGCACAGAAGTGTATCTTTTATACGCACTGTGGGTGAGATGTAAATGTATCAGAGAGAGAGAGAGTGTGTGTGTGTGTGTGTGTGTGTGTGTGTGTGTGTGTGTGTGTGTGTGTGTGTGTGTGTGTGTGTGTGTGTGTGTGTGTTCATGTTTGCATGCATGCAACCAAAGATAGGGATGCCAAATATTTCTGCTCACAAATTAAACATGACGTGGTGTACTATACTATACACGCATACTAAACTATTAGTATTGTACTATACATGTACATTTAGGCATTTGGCAGATACTCTTATCCAGATACTCTTATCCACAGCGACTTATATACAAAAGCATATAAAGGTACAGTATATTAAACTATAGACATATACTAAATTGTAGAAGCATACATATTATATTACACAGTTACAATCTGTAACTATAGAGGTACAGTATAGAAGAGGAGAATATAGATACATATTGTACTTTAGATGTATACTATAATATAAAGGTATCCTAAATTATAGACATATTTTAGGTATGGTATACAGTACTATATAAGTATATTAAACTGTAGATGCATACTGTACTTTTGATTTATACTATACTATAAAGGTATACTAAACTCGAGATATACTATATACTATACTACATAAGCTACAGATGCATACCATATTATAAAGGTATACTATATTATAGACCTTGTACTGTATTATAGGTATAACATGCTATAGACATATCCTAAGTGATAGATGCATACTATACAATAAAGGTATTCTACTATAAAGGTATACCGTAGACGTGTACTAAGCTATAGAGGTATACCACACTATAGGTTTATACTATACTATAGAGAAATAACAAAGACGTATACTAAACTAAATAATAATAAACAGTATAATATACGTACAGTATATAATATATTATAGTATATAATAATATAGTATAGATGTAAACCAAGCTACAGTATGAGGTTTAATGTGTTATAAATGTATACTAAGCTGTAGATGCATACTATTCGATAGAGGTATGCTACTTTATACTATTATATAATTATTATATTATTACAGTATATAATAGACTATAGACTTATACCAAACTATAGATGTATACTATTCTATAGACGTATCATAAGCTATACATGTATATACTATACTATATTAAAGGTGTTCTACTGTGTACTATAGATGTATACTAACCTATAGAGGTATACTTCACTAAAGGTGTATACTAAACTATCTTAAACAGATCATACCTTTTACTCGTTCAGCTTTGTAGCTACGATACCGCTCGATTTGAGAAAATAAGCATCGAGATCAGGTTAATTTAACAAGGTGAAATTCAAATAGATCTTAAAATATTCAATAATGTCTAATATTACACCATGGACCCTGTGCATCTCTACTTATCCTGAGTAACAATCGCTCCTACATTCCTCCGTTTTTATTCCACATCAGCCACTCCAAGGCTTCCCGTCTTTAAGCCACGCATCATTAGACAGTGTGTGTAAGTGTGTAAGACACGGCTGTATCCGGCTGCACTGTGGCCAGCGCCGGTGTGCATTACACAGCCCACTAACCACTGCTGACTAAATCAAATTCAACTTAATCGACTTAGGGCTTTAGTAATTGGATGTTCTGTGATCTGACGGCCCTGACCAGAGCCAACATGAGGCTAATGAGGAGAAATCAGCACTATGCAGTGTGGTGCGCGCACACACACACACACACACACACACACACACACACACACACACACACACACACACACACACACACACACAGAGAGAGAGAGAGAGATACACTGAAAGTATGAGCATTTTTCCATTATACAGAGAACTTTAACTAGCTAGCTTTCTACTACAGTTAAGAACTAGCTTTAAGAACTAGCTCTGCTTTCACAGAGGTTCCACTTGGTAGGTTTCTGTTTCCTGTCTAACTTCAGCACCAACAGGAACTAATGAGTAGTAAGAAGTACAGTACAATTACTTTAAGTGTTCACACTATACCTGACATCTGTTCTTTTTTTCCCCCCAAACCCTCAATAACAGAGGAGTCAATAATCTCCTTATGTAATTATTTTAACATTTCATAACTATATGTCTGCAAAAATTGAAGCATCAATGTCTTACACCTACAGTATAAGGAATTAAACTCGAAAAATCTCAGCGTTCACGGTATCTAGTTAATTATAATATACACGTTTATATTGTCAGAATTATTATAAGTAATAACTCTGTTATAATAAGTTATTACTTAGGTCTAATAATTTACAGTTTTTTAAATTTTTCCAATACATATATACTATGTATAAATATATTTTTTAAAATTACTGTATATATAAATACTGTGTGTGTGTATATATATATATATATATATATAAAATTTTATTAATTTTTTTAGAAAAGTCTTTGAAGGAGTCCCCATGAGGCCAGTGTTTCAGACATGAAGCAGAAAGTCTGATCAAAGAGAAAACGTTGGAAAGGTGTCCAATCATTAGTGATACGCTAAGTGCATTAGTGTAGAAGGGAATTATAGAGGGAATTAAAGGGAGTTTTCTGTTATCCTGCACAATCAAAAGTTCCAGTTTGTCATGAACGCCCCTTGTATTTACATATATAGAGTTATTTTTTTCTCATTGACTGCCATTGTGAAGTCTATGATAAGCCGAGATTGAGTCGAGACTGAAATAGGCTGAGTAGGGAACCGGACAGAAAACAATCAATTACTGTATTTTCAAGTCCAAGTGTTCCAGGCTACATTTTCTGGAAGGAAACTTTGTGTATGCTAAAGGAAAACACAAGACAAACGTAATTTTTACAATATCATGGTTAATATTTTTAACACTAACGATGCCAAAGACCACCAATTAGACCACCAAAGTCAAGTTCAAGTCAATACAAACAACAAAAAAAAGTCTTGAAATGTAGAGATCTCAGCTCTAACATGATGCGACACACAACAGTAGCATTTACAGTCGATAAATGTCCACCCAGATGACGAGACGTACACGTGACAGCGCTAATTAGACAGCTTTACTCGTTATACAGTGAATCTGAGTAAGCACATGTCCAGAATCCGTTTGGTGGCTGCGGTCACTATTGTGACAGGAAGCCTTTTTATCTCTCTGTTTCTCTCGTTCCCTCCTCCTGTCTGTCTCTCTCCCTCTCTGGAGGATCAGACTAAAAGCGTTTCAGCTCGGTTAATCCTGTTAGCCGAGCTCCCGTGTTCAGACAGGACGGCTGCAGGCTCCTCTGAGGCCTCCTCTCTCTTTTTTCCCTCCTCCCTCAAGCTTTCATAGCTTTGCGAAACATTGACCAGGACCCCCAGCCTCAGAGGAGCGGCCTGACGTGGGGGGGGTGTCGAGCGAGAGGTTGGAAAAGAGAAAAGCCGCTCAGGCATGAGAGAGAGAGACGAACTGATCTAGCCTTCTGGATGGAGATGGATTTAACATAACAGTACACACACACCATCTGTGCATACAAACATTCACATACTCTGTAAAGCCACCACATCAGGGGTGAGAGCCACTTTTATTCTCCCTGAATCAGCACTTAAAACAAACACACTGGCTCACGCTGGCTGTTAGTAAACCCCGCCCTAAAGCAGGATGTAACAGTAAGCAGTATGTTAGCATGAATGACAGCGCTAAATATTTAGCCAACGTAATCTGTGTGGTTTAACACCAATACTTCATTACACAATGCATTCTTAAAGAATTTTAAATAAAAAAAATCTAGCAGTGGTTCCATTTCTATCCAGGAGGGGGCACTTTAATTTACACACACCCCATAGTCCGGTCTAAAGACAGCTGATTAACAGTACAGCTGATTTAATTAAGAAAAAAAAAGGATAGTCAGAGCATGGTAGTTCAGGGTTGTTTATCAGCGCTGCACTCGTCGTTTGGTGTGTGTGTGTGTGTGTGTGTGTGTGTGTGTGTGTGTGTGTGTGTGTGTGTGTGTGTGTGTGTGTGTTTGTGCGATTCCTGAGGGACATCCGTGATTGAGTTCTGTGCTATAAAGCTGTCCGTATGCCAGACGCCACGTCTGAGAGGCGAAATGCTGAGACGCAGGAAACGAATGATTATCTGTCACAAGGCAGTGCGCTGCTTTTATCATGCGCTATATCTTCCTCAGCTAGCATGCTGGGTGAAATATAGCTTAGCTTTTTTACAGCGCGTCACCCTGTTCGAGGCCCTCGGACAGTTCACTACCCACTAAATTGTCGTAGTTTATCCAGACCGGTCTCGTCAGTCTGCACTCACGGCATAAAACCTATTACTTCTTGGTGTTTACTTCTGAATTGATTACAGCACAGAGCATTAGCAAAACATCGGTTGGCTAAAATGATCTAAAATCATGTTTAGAACGCAAATTTCTATGACAAACACTGTTGTCGAACAAAGAATAATCCTCTACAACCCAGGAACCTGAAACTGTAAACTTTTTAAAGATCCTGGAACATTAGGAACCTTATTAAGAACCAAGAGCATTCCCATCAAGCAACATTTTTAGAATGTTTAGGCAGATTTCTATGACAGGAACCAAGAATTAAGAATATGTAGAACCAAAAACCAAGAATACTTTTGGAACCCAAGAACTTAAGGTTCAGCAACCTACAAACGTCTGGTGTTTTGAAGGAACTCATGAACTTTTAAATATGCTAACCATAGAAACCTTATTAGGACCCAAGAGCCTTTCCACCAAGCCCCTTTTTAGAAAACCTGGAGTTTAGGTAGAGTACTATGACAGGAACCTTAATAGAACCAACAGAATGTTTTTTCTGAACTTCATGTTTCTTCAGGCACCACATTATCTTTGTTTATTTTAATACACAAGAGAAAAATATTGCATCTTTTAGGATGCCTGGGATTTAGGAACTTTTGAGAATTCCAGAACTCTAGGAACCTTATGAAGAAACCAGTTTCCACCAAGGGACCTAAGAGTTTAGGCAGACTCTCATGATAGGAACAATATTTGAACCCATGACATTTAGGATTAGGGACTCACACACCTTTATTTGATTTTTAGACACATTTCCATGACAGATCACTTTTTTTTAAACATAGGAGCCCTTTCCAACGAGGAACCCTTTCAAGAACATAGGAATTCCAAAGACATATCAATGCCAAGGCTTTTGTTATAATCACAAGAACTTTAAGTGTATTTCTGGACAGAGGAACCATTTCACGATCCCTGAGCAGATCTTTGTGCACATTCCCATCATTCCAGGAACTCAGGAACATTAGACATATTTCCAATATTTCACAAGACCCCTATTAGGAACCAGTGGGAAACTAGAGAAGTTCTCAGGAAAACATGGCACCAGAACATACAGAGGAAACAGATTAGATATTAGTCCCAGAACCATGGTTCTACAGTCTGTAGTTTTTACTTCTCTGCACAGCTGATTGGTCAAACACAAGCTTCAGAAGTTCTGATACTCTGAGCCCGTAGACAGACGACCTGAATTTGCTTTTTGTCCTCTCATGGAATGTGAAAGGACAATGAGGCAGCCTCTGATTGGCTTTCCAGTGACGCAGTAGTGCTGATTTATATTTCAAGGCCATGAGTCGTAAGGTCAGGTCAGAGGTCATGCTGGGTCACGGTTGTGAGGGAGAGTTTTATGGCACTGACCGAACAGAACTGCAGTTTAAGATGGCATGTGTGTTTTTGTGTGGAGCCAAGAGGGGTGGTTTGGGGTCGCTGAGGGCCAGAGGTCTTGCTGAGATGGACCTCCTTTGACCTGTATTGTGTGATCGTGTGTGGTTGTGTATGGTGGGGTTGGGGTTGGGGGGAGAGTTAGGCTTCACCATTAGTGACAATTTCCTTTATTGTTGCTGAGCTGATGATCATTCTTCTTCTTAGGTCAACAATATGCATATGGATCCTATTCAAGAACCTTTTCTGATTCTTTTATGAAACCCAGAAAGATTTTTTTTTTCAGGAATCAACAAATGGATATTTGTAATACATCAACTTCTTGGAAATCAAGAAGTCGTTAGAAATTGAGACATTTTTCATTTCCAGGAAGCCCAGAACTCGAGAAGTTTAGTTTGATTTTCTTTTTTTTCTTTTCAGAAACCCAGGAACCTTTAGTTTTGATTTTGACAAGCAAATCAAGGAAGTTGAGGAACCAATTCAGGAGCTCAGGAACATTTTCATGACCATTATCAACATTTCCACGTTAAGAAACTTATTTTCTAGAAGAACATTTTCAGAAACCTTTTATTTTTTGATGTTACAAATAATCTCAGACACTTTAGCCACATATCGTAGACAGGAACCCTTTTGGAACCCCTTGGATTTTAGGTGGGTTTTCGCCACATGATCCAATATGGAAAAACTGACAGAAAACTTTTAATGGTATCCAGGAACATTTTGGGGAGCAGTAAACATAAACAGGACATGAAACATGTATGAAATTTTGCTGAAGCTCAGGAACTTTAGGTGCATTTTTAATTACAGGAACCTCTTCAGGAAAACAGATGCATTCGCTACAGTTCTATTTCAAGAACCATTTTGAATCAAGTAACTTTCAAAAAACTTTCTTAGGGTACAGGAACTTTATTAGAAAGCTGGGAACCATAGAAACCAGAGAAAATAGTTCCTGACCTGTGGTCCAACATTTAGAGCAGATCTAGGTGCATTGAATGATGCCAATAGGTTAAACACAAACATCTCAGAATGTTCAAATGCTTTATCTACCATGTTTAGATTCGGCTAATAACCAGTGACAAAGCATTGTAGATAATATGGTAAGTAAGCAGGAGACCCCACGAGGGGGCAGCAGGTGGAACATGAGGGTCTGCTGAACTCCAGCCAGGATGGACGCCTCACTGCTGACTGGCATAGACTCAGGCAACATGGTGAACCAGGCAGAGTGTGTAATCAGACAGGAGGTGTGTGTGTGTGTGTATATATGTGTGTGTGTGTGTGTATGGCTTGCCGCAGCGCTGAAGATGAACACAGCCATCCTGTGAGACAGACACTCTGCTGCACACACACCTGGGCCCTCAAATCTGTGTGTTTGTCATCCAAAATGTGCGAATGTCACACTTACACCCACACAAGCACGCGCAAACACAATCTTGTGTCGCTTATCAATCCAAACGTTGCTCTCAATGTTTCCTCAGTCGCGTTTGCATTTACATTTCCTTCCAAACGTTAGCAAACAGATGGCAGCCAATAGTTTAAAAATATAATTAGTCGCGAACAAATGTGCTACTTCGCTGGGGAGAAGTCAAATCATGTGCACGTTTCGTGTGAGGATTTTTTAATTTGAAACAAAACTAAACGTTAGATCGGTTCAGGAAAATTACGACCACCGACTAAAGACATAACGGTAAAAAAGCGATGACATGGACAAGAGGTCAGAAAGATACATCAAAATTCTGATCATTAAAGTCTATTTCTTTCTTGGGCTTTGTCCCTTTCATTCTAGGAGTCAAGATCTGTCACAGGTATTATGGCGGATGCCCCTCCTGTCACAAACCTGCCATCTTCTATCTTAGCTTTGGACTGACACTGCATGCAGGGGCGGGGTTGTATGGGGTGTAGAGTTAAGGGCCTTGCACAAGTACCCAGCAGTGGCACCCGAGCATTGGCAGGGCTCGAAACCCTGAATTTCCGATTCAGCAACCCAGAGCCTCAACTGGCCCAAAATTCCCAAAATTAACGATGGTGTACTGGTTAGCACTGTTGTCCTGCCTCCAGGTTCAATTCCCACCCACAGTCCAAAGACCAGGGTGTCCAGGATGTACCCCGCCTCGTGCCCCAAGTCTCCTGGGATACGCTTCAGGCCCCTGTGATCCTGTACAGGATAAGTCATGGATTTTGATGATGCTGTAGCCTTGCATCTCCATTGGGGGTGCAAACCTGGCCTAGAGTTTGCATGTTCTCCATGTGCTTGCTGAGTTACCTCTGGCTACTCTGGTTTCCTCCACAGTCCAAAGATTGGCACTGTATGTCACTGGTGTTTCCAAATTTCAAACACCCCCTAGTGCAGGGGTCTCAAACTCAGTTCCTGGAGGGCCGCAGCCCTACAGAGTTTTGTTCCAACCCTGCTCCAACATACATACTATGTAGTTTTCAAATAAGCCTTAATGACTTGTTTAGTTGGATCAGCTGTGCTTAATTATAGTTGGAACAAAACTCTGTAGGGCTGCGGCCCTCCAGGAACTGAGTTTGAGACCCCTGCACTAGTGTGTTCTTAGGGTTGCAAGAGGTTCAACTATTCAACTTAGTTATACTTACAACAATACCCAGTAATGTGAAGTCATAGGACAAGCTATTGGTTGCAGCGACAGCTAACGAAGAAGAGGAAACATATTATTAAAGATTGAATTAGATTAAAGAGTTTACCCACAATGCTGTGTGACTACCTTCTGCTAGTGGTGCAATGAGGATTAGCCCTCGCTTCATCACTACTCATGCTAAACAGAGCGATGCAACAGTGCATTTTACTCGTTTTCTCCATCCAGCTCGAAATGTCAATTTCACACTAATACCTCCATCAGTAGCTTACCGCTTGTCATTTCATTAATCGCTTACCAACCAAGCCGAGTTTCTATGCTAACTCAGGTGCCATAATTGTAGCTAGCAAGCTTGTCTTCTGTAAGCTTGCGATTGTGGCTACAGGATAAAATGATGTCATAATTCCAGATATCTGCTAACAAACGTTGACTCTAGCTAAGCTGATTTGGTTAGCTATGTAAACGCAACATATACCATAAAATGGTTGTGGAATTAATCGCATGAAGCTATTTTATGCTAATATTTTATGCTAATAACGTGTCAGGTTTGTGATTGATGGATTTAAACTAAGCATAAGCTCTGACCTTGTCGACCCAGGGATCACTCTGCAAAATCAACAATCATCTGTGTGTTTTTCTGTGTGTGTGTGTGGTCATAAGCTTTTAGTAAAAACATCTCGACGTAGAGAGAGCTCTCATTGCAAGTGCATCTACTGTCTCACTACATTCCTTTTTATTCCCTTCAACGCTCTTAATTCATTTCTCCTCAGCGTTCATTTCTTGTTTTCCATCCCGTCTCCTCTTCATCCCATTCTTCTCGGATTTGCATAACCTCTTAGCTGGGCCCTGCGTGCTGATGGCTCGGAGCTCATGTTTATTAAATGTTTTGCTGATGATCGCAGGCATGTCTTTCTCTCTGCCTCTCTTTCTCTCTCTCTCTCTCTCTCTCTCTCTCTCTTTCACACTTTCGCCTTTTCCATTACTTTCTCTACCGTGATATTAGGGGCCGTGTCTGTGTGCCATCAGTCTTTCACATTGCTGTGTTGTGCTGAATGCAGCTCCTCGTTCCTGATGCTCCGAGGGTCCCGCTCGGAATGGAAATGAGGGGACTCCATAATGAGTTCCACTCATCCTGGGTTCCTGACCCTGAGTTAAGAGGGGGTAAAAAGAAAAAAGAAAAGGAGAAGGGAAAGCTATAGGCTGTTAGGGCATGGGGGGGGGAGGATGCTTTTTTCCCATTTAAGAAGGGTGGGATTGCTCAGGAACTTCCATGTTCAATGTTCATTCTGTCACCGTAGACCTTTGCTCTATTCTTTAAGTGTTTCACACTGAAGCTTTAATTAAATCCAGGTTGAGCTCTATCCTTCAACAATTCCTCCAGCAACATTCAGGAGGAACCCTCCTGAAGAAGACCTCTGCACTTCCACCACACTGGAATGATCATGATCAGCACTAAAACAAATAGAAATGTGACAAGTTTGGAAGAAAGCACAGCAATGCTCAGAACTGAAAGCTCTGCCTCTAATACTGGCTTGAAAGCAAGAACTGAAGATGTTCCAGGACCTACAAGACAAGAGGAATGTGACTAATCCAGGAGCAGGAAGTAAAATGGTCTAGGACGTACAAGCCAGGAAGTACTGGCCCAGGAACAGGAAGTTAAAATGTTCCACAAACGACAAGACATCCCAAATATAGGAAGTCAAAATGATGACAAGCCAGGGAGTACTTATCCAGAATCAGGATGTCAAAATAATCTTCTACCTAAAAAGTATTGACCAAGAGGCAGGAAGTCAAAATGGTCTAGAGAGGAACTACAAAACAGGAAGTGCTGTCCTAGAGGCAGGAAGTCAAAAAGGTGTAGGAACTATAAAACAGGAAGTACTGTCCTAGAGGCAGGAAGTCAAAATTGTCTTGGAACTACAAAACAGGAAGTGCTGTCCTAGAGTCAGGAAGTCAAAATTGTCTAGAAACTACAAAACAGGAAGTGCTGTCCTAGAGGCAGGAAGTCAAAAAGGTGAAGGAACTACAAAACAGGAAGTGGTGTCCTAGAGTCAGGATGTCAAAATTGTCTAGGAACTACAAAACAGGAAGTGCTGTCCTAGAATCAGGATGTCAAAATTGTCTAGAAACTACAAAACAGGAAGTACTGTCCTAGAGGCAGGAAGTCAAAAAGGTGAAGGAACTATAAAACAGGAAGTACTGTCCTAGAGGCAGGAAGTCAAAAAGGTGAAGGAACTATAAAACAGGAAGTACTGTCCTAGAGGCAGGAAGTCAAAAAGGTGAAGGAACTATAAAACAGGAAGTGCTGTCCCAGAGGCAGGAAGTCAAAATTGTAGAAATGTTTCAAGAAATACAACCCAGGAAGAAAACGATGTTCTGTAATGATTGAACATTCATCGAAACGGCCTCTTAACACAGTAGAAGTTATTTTTTATTAGTTCTCATTAGAACATAAAATAGTTGTGTTTCTCGCGGCAGAGGCGGCACAGCGCGGCCGACGAAGCGCAACATTCATGTGATATATTTGTTTTCACATCAAGGGCAAGTCAAAAGCGTGGGCGTGTTTGTGTGTACATGCTTCTAATATCAAACAGCAAAACCATCTCAAAGCACATCTCGTTAATATAATAATAAAAAAAACTATATTAATGCCTCCTCCATGTGCTGAAAGGCAACATTAATCCAGAAACGGGGCGCTGGTGGTTCTGGATGGAGATGCGACGACCGGAGCTATTCGAGTTTGATTTAATGTTTGAATGAGCCATGATAAAGCAGAACAGGTGATATTTACTTACTCATTCCACACACACACACACACACACACACACACACACACACACACACACACACACACCCCTGGACTT
>QMIH01000100.1:174695-186895 GCA_003987875.1 Clarias batrachus
ATATATATATATACTATATGTGTGTGTGTGTGTACATAAAATACCTCTCCGGGCATAAAGCCAGGGAATGTGCCCAATGGAGTGGATAATGGCTGACTCACCATGACCTCTGACCCCTAACAGCTAAAGAAGTCCTCCTCTGTTTCTGCTCACACTGATTACAGGGTCAGGCTTTACTCTGGCAGCTGTATAAAACACTCTCGCACACACACACACACACACACACACACACACACACACACACACACACACACAATGTGTTAGGATAGATCTCAAAAGAGAAACATGACTGCAGGTCTGACTGTATATAGAAGAGTACACAATAAAAAGCGAATTAAAGACAGATTTGGAACTGGTACTGAACCAGGGCTGATGCTGAACTTTCAGTACTCTTTCTATCACTGTGTAAAAGTAGGAGGAGTGCTCTAGTTATTAGAGACAGGTACGAACCTACGTACCTGTGTCATCTGTCTACCTGAGAGAGTGGACCCAGATGACCAGATGAGAAGGTGCCAATATTTTAATATTGTATTGAGTTGCACTAATTATAGATTCAGTCAGACATACTGTACGTTCTGTATGAAGTGGGCATAGACAGTGAATAAAAAGATAATTTATGGTTTTGAAGTTTGCATTTTACTGTATTGTTCATTTGATTTGATTTGATAGAAGTGGGAATGATGTGCAGTATACAGTAGGGTCCTGATGGAGGTGCTTAACGTCATGATATAAGAGTAACAGGCAGTAGGTAAGAGAGAAGGAGGCAGTAACCACCCTGCACTACCCTATACCACCTCTCACCACCTTGTACCACACTGCCATACCCTGCACCACCCTGTGGTACCATGTATCACACTAAACCATCCTGTCCACCCTCTACCACCCTTGAGAACTATATCCAATACGCAATGCATAAACGCTTCATAGAAGGAAACCAAACTTTTTTTTATTAATTCTGTCTCTGTTTTTCTATTCTTATCCTTTGCTTCTATTCACATTAACATTAAAGGTTAAGTGGACGTGGTGAAAGAACGAAAAGGACGAGGAGAGGAATGAGAGCGATGGAAAAACAGTGATTATACAGCACAGGGGCTGGTTTGTGACTAAACACCCGGAAAAGGTGTCAGTGATAGAGATAGCACTGCCCCGTGTAAAGAGGCGGGGCGAGAGGCATGCATAATGGATGACGGTGAGAGAAGCAGAGGGGGAGAGGGAGAGATTAAAGGATAGAGGCGGGTTAGGGAACGGGTCAGAGGACGAAGCGGAAATCTCTGAAAAATGCATGGTTGATAGTCAGTGATTTTGCAAACATGAGAGCGAGGTCTGCAATCTTTCTTGTAGGCCACGTTATCAAAGATAAACCAGGGGTTGTGTAAAAACAGGGTGATGTGATCAAAAGCAGCTGCAGTAACAGTGCGTACAGTACACATGCATATTAGGCGTGCATGCTCTTCTACCATGTCAAGTAAACATCTCCTTCTTATCCTTCTCAAACTTCACAAGAGAGACAATTCTAGTTTATCACAAATAGAACAGTGCACATATAATTTTATCACAAAGTACATTATTCTGAGCGTTAATTAACACCAATTAAAATGTATCTTGATCCAGTTTAAGATGGCCGATCATAGACTTGGTTTGTAGCGTCTTGCACATAGCAAAATGATATACACTTAATAAAAATGTAACCTTATAACTGTTTAACATAGACAAAGTGTGATTAATGAACAACCTGGCAACCTCAAAGTCTTATTTTAATATTTGGAGCTGTCCAGTGTGCTGATGGATTTTTAGACTTTTTTTTTTACAATCAGCATTTTTTCTTTTAAGAAACTGGTGTGTGTGTTTGAATGTGTGTGTGTGTGTGTGTGTGTGTGCGTGCGTGTGTGCGTGCGTGCGTGTGTGTGTGTAGACTCGTAGTCCCTCCACCTGTCTGTTCACTAATTTTGGCAACTCTTAAACAGCTGCTACTTCACTACTTGGCCCTGAAGTGAGATATTTCTGGAGTTTTCCTCCTTTTCTGTTTACGTTTCCAGACTTCAGGGAGGCGGGGCTAAGGCAGAGTTTAGATCATCTCACGCTTGACCTTTTTGATCTCTCCATCCCTTACGTCCACCACCTGCTCACGCCAGTACAGGTGGAGCTCAGTGTGAGGTCGGAGGTCAGAGGTCATACCCTGAATGTGGCAACACGGCAGACGAGCTGTCTGAAAGCAGGCAGGGTCAGACTGCTGACCTCTCTCGTCTATCATCATGGACTCAAAGATAGTTATGTCGAGATTCATGTGAACATCACATGAACTGTGTTGCAGCGTAAAAATCTGCGATTTCAATCTCTGACTTTTAAAGAGCATGCATAACACGTCATTTGATGTCTATACGTGTGTATATGTAGAGGTCATAAGGTCAGACATGCGAGACATGGGGGTGGGCGCAGACCCTGATGTGTTATTTAAAGCTTGACCTCTGACCTCACTGATCTAACAGTGGGAAGTGATGGTCCCTTTGGGGACGTGTGTAAGGGGAGTGAGTGTATGTTGAGGAGGTCTGGACTGCGGTGACAAGGAAAGCAATGTGTCTCGGATCGCAGCGCGGTTCTGTCATTGTCCTTGCTTTAAGCAAACAAAGATGGACAAGAAAGAAATTGATGGAAACAATAATAAGTCTGGGGGGGCGGGGGTGGGTGTTAGGAGGAAGTAGGAATTAAGAGTGAGAATGAAAGTGAAAAGGGAAGAAAAACATAAAATGTGTAAAAAATCATAAATGGTCTGAAAATTGAACCCTGAGGAACTCTGTTTGCTTTTTAACTGTTTTAAGCAAATTCTAAAAAAAAAATCTGAAATAAAAATACATCATAAAAATGAACAATAATGTTTTGTTTAACAGTAGTTTATGGCAACATAAAAAAGACAAATAACCACATCCAAAGGTTGGTAACCAAACAAGCAAGAAAACATCACTTTAATATTTTACTATCAGATCCACTGTATATTCAAGCTATTTCTTTTGAGTGTATTATGTCTCAAAGGACTCTTTATTCTGAGTGTATAATGTTAGCATTAGAGATCAGTTATTCTGCTGATTTTAAATAAAGGTGATTTGAAAAGAGACAGAAACAAAGCTCAACACAGCAGCTGTATTTCATGACCCCCACCCCTTCAGCACAGCAGCTGTGTTACACAAGCCCCGCCCATTCAATACAGCAGCTGTGCTTCATACGCCCATTCGGCACAACAGATGTGTTACATAAGGTCCACCTATTTCGCAAAGCAAGCCCCGCCCCTTCCGCACAGTAACTGTGTTTCATCAACTCCGCCCATTCAGCACAGTGGTTGTTCTATAGGACTCACCTCTTCAACACAGCAGTTGTGTTACCTCAAATGCGCCCATTCAGCACAACAGATGTGTTACATAAGCTCCGCCCATTCAGCACAGCAGCTGTGCAACATAAGCCACGCCCCTTTAACACAAAGAATCCAGGAAACCCCTGTCAGGATCTTACACTGAGAATTGCACAGATATAACTTTGCTTTACTTCATCAGGTACAAAGAAACACATATAGTGGCAGTAGCTGGAGTGACCTCCGACTATTTTATTTTTCTTCAGATTTGAAATCAGTGTTTGAGACATCGTCTCATCGATTTATTTATGGTATATAGGTCTCTTCTCATTTAAGTATATATGATCCTCTTCTTACTTGTACGACTGAAAATAACTGCCCGGGAGCGATGCCAAGATGGCCGCCGAGCGCGTAACAGACGTTTCCACATAACCAACCCACTCTTGCGGTTTTCTTCAAAGTCGATATCATCTAAAAGCTTCATGTTCACATATTGTGGTGTTTCACAGTATGGAGATCTGGATGATGGTTGATGCTCAGTGTGATAACAGTGTAATACTAATCATGTAGTGCCTTTATTTATTTATTTATTTACCCAGACGTTTGAGGAAAAACATTCGTATTTCTGATCATTTTGTCTCATTTCCAGTGACATCCTGTCCTTACGTCGGTTGTTGTTGTATGAACGAAGTAACCATGTGCTAGCTAGCTTCTGTTATTAATTACTTAAGGGTAAGGCGTCAAAAGTCTCCTGGTTTCCTAGCAGCAGCGTTTTCGTGGCTGGTTGTGTGTTCGCAGGGACAAATTCACGATTCAAACCTGCAGCATTTTTAATGATGGTTTACACAACCAGCAACTTGTATCGAGCTTAGTTAGCAAAAGACGGGGAGGGTGAGTAGAGGCAGGGGGTCGCCCCATTGTCAGAGGAATGTGGGCCAGTGGAGGGTGAAAGAGCTTCCAATTAGATGATGTGCTTGAGCAAGCTGGAGGCGAGGCACTCGAACTGTCGCCACCCCGCTGTAATTAGTGACTGAGGTTCAAAGGTCAAACACAACTCTGCCGTCTGCCACAGTGGGGAGGACGGGACGGGGGACGGGGGGGAACGCAAATTGTGTGTGTGTGTGCCGGGGGGGTGCTATTTGGGGAGATCTGGGGTTCCACTAAATGCTTTTAAAAACAGAAAGGAGACAGAGTTGTCGTGTCCACAACAAGGCTGAATGCACACACACAGACACTCTGTCTGCAGAGAGGAAACCCGAGAACGCACAAAACCCGGGAGAGCGTGTTGATTTTCTAGCAGTTATCTGTTTAGTCTTGTGTATGCATTTGCAGATTGATGGTGTGTGTGTTTGTGTGTGTGTGAGACAAATGTGAAGCATCGCTCATTCGGTGATAGGTTAAGCTCCTTGTAAACCCAGTAAGTGGACTGAGGGAAAGGAAAAGGAAAGGAAGGTGTGAAACAAAGGGCGTTAGAGTAGTTGTGCAGAGTTTGAGGAGAAATAAGGATCGATTGAGGAAGGGAAGAAAAGCAGGAAGCACTAGGAAAGACACAGGTCTGGTTGGGAGCTGTCAGTGATCTGTTGCATTCTCTACGAAAGGTTTGACACCAGAAAATTTTACTTATTAGTTGCTGATCAATTAAGCAAGATTATAGTTGGAGCGAGTTTGTTTTTTTCAGGAAGTAATGGTACTCAGGGACAGGGCTGCTAATGTGTAGCTAATTGCCTGATCATATACAGTCATTTATAATAATGAATAAACAATAAACAGAAACTAAAAACATTAAAGATCCACAATTATGAATGTTTTAACAAATCCGTATATGTTCTTTATAACCAGAATAGTTCATCTAAGAAGACTTATAATTGCTTCTTTTTTAGAGTCACATATATGAATATGTTCTGCATATTCTGAGAATGTTTAGAAGTAACACTATAAAATGTTCCTGCAAACAGACACATTTACAATACAGATTTACATCAGGCCACGCCCATCCATCCACCTCTATACCGTTCATCCTGTGCAGGGTTAACGGGGTCCTGAAGGCTATTCCAGGGAACTCAGCTACACCCCAGATGGGGTGCAAACTCATTGCAAGCTACAACAACACAAACACACACACACATGATGATACACTACAGGCAATCTGGAAATACCAATCAGCCCACACTGAGAGTACCTGGAGGAATCCCACCAAGCGTGCAGAGAATGTGCAAACTCACACACACACACACACACACACAGGCTGGAGGTGGGATTTGAACCCCTTAGTAACTCCCGAAAAAACAAAACAACAAAATGGCAGCTAAATGATGAAATAGCGCATCCTGAACACGGCACCTGCTGAATCTTTCTTTCAGTGTTGCACCTCCATTTTTTAGGGTGGCAATACTTTTGTCCTAACTGAACGACTTGTTTAAATCCTTTTGTATTAACCTCTTATTCATACAGTGCATTCATTTCTGAATAAATTTCTGAATAAATTCGTGCTTGTCTTTAGACGTTCTTATTCCAGCAGAAGGATGTAAAGGAAGGAGATTTAGCGTTTATCGCTTATCCGCAGTTCAGGGATGCTGTAAAGGACGAGTCATGGTGTGTGTGCCACAAAGGATGACAGCGGTGTGCGGTGTATGTGCTCTCCAAGCAGTGTGTTTGTTCACACTCTATGTGTGTGTGTGAGTGTGTGTGCTTGTGTGTGTGTTGTTCTCTCCTCCCCTCAGGAGAGAGCTCCAGTCACACGACTGTGTTCAGCTCATTAATCATCCATGTACCCATGATCCTCTGGGCTGTGCGCTCTGCTCCTGGCCAGCCGCTGCGGTGTGGCCACCATTCGACCCTGTTTCTATCAATTTGTCAACACGAAGCGAGCGAGATTAAAGGAGGACTCCAGTTTCCCAAGCTTACCTTAGTGTGGATGTGTCGACATCTGTCACCAGACTGAGAGAAAAAGACGCAAGAAAACATGTTTGTACCGGTTTAGTCGTTTATAGATTAGCCATCAACTTGCATCAATGGATAATTAGTTATTAAAATGCAAATGCCTTTATTCAAGAATTTTATCACAGTCTCCGTCAGTGGAGTATTACCGTTAATACATACCTGTATAGGTGATGTATCTGAGGTTTAGCTTCAACTAACCTCCAGTGACTTTATTTTCTTATTCTTTATTGTATAATGAGTAACAACAGGTAACTACAAAGGCGTTAATGTTTAGCTCCCAGATTAGCTGCATTTTATACCTTTTATATATATATATATATATATATATATATATATATATGTGTGTGTGTGTGTGTGTGTATATTATTTTGTCACTGTTAACTTAGCAAGCTTAATACTGTACATATTGTGTTATTCTTGCTAGCTGATATAACTGAGGTATACAGTAATACCACCTAAACTGCAGTGACTTCACTTATTTCAAGTAATACCTGGTAGCTACAAATACATTGTGTACATGTACAAGTACATGTTTAGCTACTAGATTAACAGTCCCTCTATGCTATTTAGCTAGCAGAAATTTATACCCATACTCTACCTACACTCATGACCTTACTTTACTTTTTTCATTTATAAGAAGTAATACTAGGCCAGCAAGACAAGAATTTAGCTACTAGCTACTAACAGTTCCTCTGTGTTGTGCTCTTTAGCTAGCTCAAATATAAACTTGTAAACATTATTTTGTGTCACTGTTTATTTAGCAAGGTAAAACCATACATACAGCTAGTTACTGTAGCTAGCTAGGTGATGTAGGTGAGGTTTAGCCCTACCTAACCTACAGAGACCTACTCTTTTTTTTTTTAATTAATATTTTATAATAACTGGTACCTACAAAGACATTAATGTTTAGCTACAAGATGAAGAGTCCCTCTGTGTTATGCTAGCTATAGCTGCACTGTTAAGTTAGCAAGCTACAGTAGATACCATACATACACACAAATGACCTAACTTTACTTATTTCTTTTATTTATAATAATTAATGCTAATTAACAAGCAAAACCAGTATGTAGCTACAAGTATAACAGTCCCTCTGTGTTCAGCTAGCTAGCTAGCTAGCTGCATATTATACTTTATATACCTAATTTTGTGTAACTTTTAACTAAAACTAGAGAGATACCATGCATAGCACTAGTTGCTCTGGCTAGCTAGTTGATGTAGCTAAGGTTTAGCTTGACGTACACTCCACTGACCTTATTACCAAGACATTAATGTTTAGCTACTATAATAACATCCCCTGTGTATTATGCTATCTAGCTAGCTGCATTTTATACCTAATATACGTTATTTTACATTTATTTTTTCTAGCTAGCTATGTGATGTAGATAACATAGTGCCTCTGTGTTATGCTAGCAGGCCTGCTGCATTTTATGCCTTTGTATACCTCATTTTGTGCCACCATTAGCAAGCTAGATGCTATATTTACTACTCAGCCGACTATGCTTTGTATCTAAATGCTATTTAGGTTTGCATAAATAACAGACAATTTAGCAACATGCAATGCTATGTAGCTAGTTTTAGTGACTAGCTTTGTCACTATCTCTTTATGAAATCTGAATGAACTGGTGCAACCATGTGCTTATTAAATCTTTTCCTAGTGTTTTTTTTTCCATCCTAGTAATTTTTTAATTTAACTAAAAACATTCCTCATGCACCTTCCTCTGCGCTACAGATACAGCGGATGAGAGGTGAGGGTGAGGTTGGAAAAAAATCTCGTTAATAAGGATTAAATTGAGGACAGGTGAGGAGGCAGGAGTGAGGGAGTGTGTGAGAATACAGTCACTTGCTGTACCTGGAGATTTCCCCAGAGGGGCGAGTGAGTGTGCACACACACGAATACACACACATACACACACACACACACACATACACACACCCATATGCCCATATTGCCACTGTAACAGCCATGCTGACAAGCATTGTCATCATTACTGTGTGTGTGTGCGTGTGTGTGTGTGTGTGTGAGAGCGAGAGAGAGAGAGACCCCTGCCGCACATCTAATCACCTCCATGTCCTTTAAGCAGAATGAACTGCCGCCTGCCAAGACACAGAGTCTTGCCTTTTCAGTGGCATATGGTAATCTCTCTGTGCACATTCTTCAAAGATGGCATCTGTTGACACACTCTGTGCGTGTTAGCACGCGCGCTTGAGCTCGTGCCGCATTTCTAAGTAAACTGTACGTCTTTGAGCACGAGCGTAACAGGCCTGTCGCAGTGTGTTGGCGGGTGTGTGTCTGTGTGTACGTGTGTGCGCACATATGTGCGAGAGCATCCTGCCGATCAGAAAGTCAGCTGCGTTCGTGCCAGCTGGCACGGCGCCCCCGCTGGCAGCGCGGCTCGTTTCAGCGTGCCTGTCTCACCAAACGGGCCACCTGTCTCTCCGCTGAGGCTCAGGAGACACGGAGGCAGAGAGGCAGAGGGGGATACCCTCACTCAGGAAAAGACAAAGGACGGGGGAGAAGAATGGACGCCCTTTCATATCGGCAGGATGCCGCGAGGCCTGATCCCGCTCGCTCAGTGGGTGTTCAACGTCGAGCTTGAGCTCATTTTTAATTTATGCCGCGTTCACTCCCTCGTCCATACGTGAATCCAGCGCATTGTTTATTGATTACATTTCAGTTAGAAATCCAAACAAATCAACAAGGTTTTTATACTGTACGCTCTGGGATCGTCTTGACGTCCTGCTTTTTAATTCATTTCATGTATACCGTAAACACTTTAGGATAATTAATCAAAAAAATCTTGCAACAACAACAACAACAACAAAAAAGTAAATAATCTCCAAATGGCTTCTTCTTCGCTGTAATTCCTGTAGTTTACACATAAATCAGTAAAAATGTACCCAAATTCCAAATCAAGTCTAAAAATCTTACAGTATTGCTGTAACGTAACGTAAAAGTAGTACATTTATCAGCAACTATCAACTATTTCATACATTCCATGTCTAGGTTCCAGGTTTTATTCCAGGTCTAATGCTTTATCCTTCTTTCTTCACTCGTGATATTCCCAAACATGGATAATCCTTCAGAGTACAAAATCATCATGTCCGATACAAAATTTATTATTAGCCATAGATTGCATAGATTATAATACCTTTACCAAATAATTGAACGAGCTCTTACTTTAGAAACGAACCGGCAGGCATTTTTAGTTGTCGAAAACCGTCCCTGCGAGGTTAGTTTGGAACCTTACGGAAGTTGGGACGATGGTGGTATTGGGTTGTTTTGTTTTTTTTTGGAAGTTATACAATGATTTTGATAAAATGACATCAGAACAACGTTGACTACATGACAATGTTAAATGAATGTCCCGACACAATATTGCTTAAACAAGCGTAATAAAGTCTACGGCCTGAGCAGGTTGAACACTGGTGTTTATCAAAAGACCATTAGGGGGCATCTTTTTGAGGCTACGTGGTTATCTCCAGGGTCCGGGTTCGATTCCCGCCCGGCATCTGTGTGTGTGTATAGTATGTGTGGCGTCTCCCTGTGCTTGGTGGGTTTCCTCTGGGTACTTCAGTTTTCTCCCACTGTCCAAAGGCATGCAGATTAAGCTAACTGGTGTTCCCAAAATAGCCTGTATTGTGTGAAAGAGCATGTGAGTGTGTCTACGTGTGTGCCCTGCGATGGACCGGCATCCTGTCCAGGGTGGATCTCTTAGTCTTCTGAGGTGGGCGCCAGAAGAGCCCACCATGGATGTGGCCTCACATTGTGTGAATGGATGTTAATTGGCGTCAAGGCTCTGAATAAAGGCTTGTTTCGTTGTTTTGAGGCTGTATTCACAACTTTGTGTCTGGATCTTCCATCACAATGTCATTTTATCAAAGTTGTCCCAACAGTGGACATCATCGCAACGTCATTACAATACAACTATATTTCAAAGCACATTCAGTGTTAGGCTTCCTGCTGGGATTATTGCATTAAACTGAGTGCATTAATACTGTATAAACCTGTTATTGCTATTACATCCAGCAGAAAGAACAGGAAGGGTACAGTAGGTGTAGCTGTGTACAAGCCTCTCCATGGTGATAAAGAAGAAAGCTTCTCGCAGCTCCTGTAAGCGAAGCATCATGTTAACAAGCAGCTCCTCAATTATTCACTGCGGCTCCGGGTCCCAGGAGTGAGTCTGATTAAATAACGGAGGGGCTGCGGGCCTACCGGGGACGAGCCTTTTATTCCGATCGCCTAACACTTGTAATAGTGCAAAAGACAATTACGGTGTAATGAGATTAGTTTTGAGTGTCATAGCAGAGATTATGATGACGATGATGATGGGAAACGATGCATCCGAATGTAAATGGAGGTTCAAATACGACGCAGGTTCGGGTTTTAGCGAAGCCCTTAACGAGATGAGCGCAGAGGAACGGGCTTGGTCAAGCATACATAGCGTTGTTTATCTTGTGTCGTAATACTGTATGCTCTGGTAATAAGGAGAGTTCTCTCAGAATCCCACTCTGTTTAAGGCTTCATAACTCTGGTTTCGTTTGAGCTCATAAAACAGAGAGCGAGAGAGAGAGAGAGAGAGAGAGAGGGAGGAGAAGAAGAAGAAGCAAAGGTACCAGGAATAAATAAAGGCGGTCAGAGAGAGAAATATGTGCTGTTTACTCACATCCAGCAGCCGGGTTATTTATAGCACCTCTTTTCTCTCGATCATTTCTCCCCCGTTTCGTGTGCGCGGCGCCGAGCGCATTCTGTCGGGTTGTCATGGCGCCAGAGGTCAGAGGTTACGCGCTATCAAAGCTTCTCACTGTCTGATCATTATGGATGTGACTCGGGGTGTTTATGGGCCTGCACGCGACCTCTTGGCCTTTACCTGACCCTGGAGTTCAGTCAGACGTCTAAGCCCCTTGACCTGGAGTGGCCAGTGGGCCCAAAGGTCAGGACGGGTCAGACCATCAGGAGCACTGTGTACTTTTTGTTCTGTTTACAGACAAGAATGTATGAAAAATGAACGAAGTTTATTTCTAGAGAGAAAGAGGGTAAGCACATGGAGTAGCATGAGTGAAAAACCATTACTCGGCTTACTCGACTAGCCATCCATATGCGCTACCGCCATCGGTGAAGATCGTATATATACATACGTTTGGAAAACTTAATCAACCAGTGCGTGAGTTAAAAAAGAAAATAGTGTTCGTCGTATAGCACAGTAGTCCTAATGTTCATCAGGAAACGAATAAATGATTTTCTCTTTTTTTGTCTCTGACATTTAAAGAAGCTTTTCTGTTATAAGAAGGACGAGTGAAATCATGCACGAGTCACTGCTGTTAAAGGTTGGAGGTTAATCCCGGGGATTCATTCAAATGGCAGCGGGTTTGTTGTTGATATAAACGCTCGGTCGTGCCTCGGACCGTCTCTCTCTGTATGAAACCTGAATTCCCATACAGTACGTTCCACCTACACTGTGTCCTGATGCTCATTTGCGATTTTTATATGTCGGGATATGAGCTGGTGCTTGCGTTCGTGTGTGTGTCTGTGTGTGTGTGTGTGTGGTTGTGCTTTCTTTTTGTCTCATCTCTCTCCTGCGCTCTCTTCTGCCTCTGTGCTGATTCGTTGTTCACCCAGGCATGAGCAGCTCCAGGACAGAAGAAGAAGAAGAAGAAGCGAGGGATGAAAACAGGAGGAGGGATGGGGGAGGGGGTGCGGGAGGGTCTCTTAATCCGGGCCTCGTTTCTCTCGTCTTATCTTGTGCATGTTAATTATTAAGGGAGCGCTCCTGGATGGTGGAGTCGTGTCCTAGACCTTGGCTTTTACATGCTGAGCAGTAATAATACGTCTCCTCTGTTCAGTGTCTAATATTTATCTGACCTGGACCTCTATCACACACACACACACACACACACACACACACGCACACACACGCACACA
>QMIH01000100.1:187656-200243 GCA_003987875.1 Clarias batrachus
TGCTGTAACCTCTCGCAGCCGGAGGTCTAGAGAGAGCTGATTGGCCGAGCTCTCTCAGAGGGGAGGGATGAGAGGTACATCGTGCTCCCACATTAATCACGGCTCTACAGCCAGTCAGGGGCGTCTGTGAGCTCGCGCAACGGAGGGAGCGGATAGCGCTGTCCTCCGAGTGTGTTACGCCGCCCCCGACAGTGCGCGAGCGAGCAGTTCGAAAAGATGCGGTCGACTGGCGTCACGTGGTTAGGAGGAAACACGTGGTAGTAGCCTTAATGTGGAGCCCCCTAGTGATGGGGAGGAATTGGACACAACTAAATTAGGGAGAAAATCGGGGGGGAAATTAAAAAAAAATCGCTTTTAAACGAGACATGACAGTTCAACAATCAACAACCCGGCATTTCTGTGTTTGTTTGATGCTTTGAGTCATTTTTAATACTTTAAAATGTGTATGAAATATGGCTGCTTGAGGCGAAACAGACGGTAAACATCAGTGCTGTTGAATCGAACCGAGTCGAAAATCGCAAAGCGCAAAAATCGATTCGAATCGAATCAACAGTCTGCTCATGATTCCCAGCTCTATGATCCCCCGAGTATAAACGTGTCTGGCATAAACATGATCCCGTCTCTCAGCTTCCTTTTTATGTTCTGTATATCTGACAGCTTTGCGTTCACAAAGAGTTTGAAGTCTAACGTAGAAACCAAAGAATCTCCGTGGAAAGATCCCTACGCTATCGGCGCCATATGTTTAGACGTTTATCCACTTCTCCGATGCTTTCATTTACACGTGAAAGGAGTTAAAGTTCTTGCTTGGTGGCCCAAGCAGTGGCTTTAAACTCACAATCACATGAACACAAACCCTGAATCCTACCCACTGAGCTGCTACCTCACACCCATGACAGAGCGACACTATTCTTGTGTGTGTGTGTGTGTGTGTGTGTGTGTGTGTGTGTGTGTGTGTTGTGCGCCTGTGTTTGGATGCGAGTGTACTGTCGAGCATAGCCGGCGCCGTGGATCAGAGCGCCTGTATCTGAGGATGACAGGCAGCTCGTTTTGTATTTCTCAGCATGCAGGAGAGCTGTGTGACAGCAGTACACAAACTCACACACACTCTCACACTCACACGCTGCTTTGAGGCTGAGTGCTGTGCAGTTCCAGGGCTGCGTGAAGCTCCACACGCCGCTGAACGCGACTCCCAACTTCGGCACACGATGAAAGAGCGCTTCATTTTGTTCTGCCTCGAAAATCCAATTAGGCCTGCCTTTTCCTCACCTGCCGCAGAAACGTCCTCTTCGGTTTTTTCTTTTTTTTTTTCTTTCTTTTTCCGATTTCGTTCCAGCCCGAAGCAAAGGCAAGAGCTCTCCGAAATGAGCTTTCAACGACAGATAGTTAGCCGCTAGCTCGCCAGGTAGTCTGGCCTTCCTAAGCTTTAACACAGCCAGAACAGGAAGCAGAGTTTCGACTTCAAAAGACCCGTTACATAAGTTTTAAAACCGAATCTCCAGCCGAAGATGGGGCTTTTCCTTTTAAGTCCACTTAGCACCCTGCTAGGCAATGCTAAATGTCCTCGGATGTACTGCAGCAAGGTGCTGCAGGATGCACTCTGGCTCTCTGCCGGGTATTTTTAAGGATAAAAGAATCTGGAGTTGGACATGCGATGGCTTTTCCGTGGTTGTTCAGACTGACCACACACCTGTCGCGCAAAAACATATTAGGAAAGACAGATTAGTTTTTTCAAATTTCCAACAATCATAGAGATTTTGTAGGAAACTACAAAACATTTGCATCTTCCGCAGTTCCTCGCGTTTTGTAAGAGTATTGTTCATTCTTCTTCTCTTGACATTATGAGCAGTTGGTGCGATACCGCCACCTGCTGGACCGGAGTATGGAGTAGAAGAACAAAAGATTATTGCTCTTGGCCTCCGAGTGGCGCAGTGGTAAAGCGCTCGCCCTATCATCCGAAGATGGCGAGTTCGATTCCCGGGTGGTGCTGTAACCTCTCGCAGCCGGAGGTCTAGAGAGAGCTGATTGGCCGAGCTCTCTCAGAGGGGAGGGATGAGAGGTACTTAGTGCTCCCACATTAATCACGGCTCTACGGCCAATCAGGGGTGTCTGTGAGCTCACACAAGCGGAAGGAGCGGATAGGGCCGTCCTCCGAGTGTGTTACTCCGCCCCCATTGGTGCGCGAGCGAGCAGTTCGTAAAGAAGAGGTCGGCTGGCGTCACGTGGTTTGGAGAGAACACGTGATAGTCTTCGGCCCTCCCGGCTGAGTGGTAGTAGTAGTAGCCTTAATGTGGCGCCCCCTAGTGACGGGGAGGAATTGGACACGACTAAATTAGGAAGAAAATCGGGGGAAAAAAATATATATATATATACATATAAAAGCGATTGATATTTACAGAAGACTTCAAGTACAGTGTACCGGTGAGTCTCTAATCTACAGTAAAAGATTTGAACAGTGCAAACGTTTTAAAGAAGCCTGTACATCCGGGAATGATGATCCCGAGCAAACTGCAAACTGAGTGGAACACCTGATACACACAGTCATTCACAAGCACCGCTTGCACACTACAGGAACCCCCATACAGTCCTGACCTCACTCCAAGCCATTTCCACATGTTTGGGCCATGAAAGGAGTTCCTGGGAGGCCAGCGTTTCTGACGTGAAGCAGGTAGTCTGATCACAGAAAACTTTCTACCTTGATGGTGTCCAAGAACTGGTGACACATTGGGATAAGTGCAGTAGTGTAGCAGGGGATTATATACAGAAATAAAGGTAGATTTTATTCTACACACACACACACACACATCAAAAGTCCCACTTTGACATGAACGCCCCTCATAATTATCTAATCTTTCACGCACCTTATTTAAACAATCGTTTAAGCGGAAATATCCGCCCAGAAACTGATGGATACAAATGTGGATACTGGCGAACTAATCAGGGAAGACCAGTGCTATTACAGTAGCTCCGCCCCCTTGTAAGATTACCAGAAACCGGTACTGTGCAGCTCGAACCTTCAGCATTAGTAATTAATGGGAAAGCTGGAAACTCTTCCAGTTTAATTTCGTGATGTAGCAAATGTTGATTTTACACCTGGTTAATATAGTCCTGCTGCTTATCTTGTTCTAACATTTTAACTTAATAGGGGGACAGATAGAGATGGGAAGTTTGTGTGTGTGTGTGTGTGTGTGTGTGTGTGTGTGTGTGTGTGTGTGTGTGTGTGTGCTTGAGGGATGGAGGGAGGGAGAGTGTACAAATCAGGCTGACGGATGGAGAGAGATTTACCAGCTGAGGAGTCTGAAAGCAGGTTTCGTGGTGTGTGTGTGTTTATGCCACAACCTCCGACCTGCCTTGCTGTGTACATTCCCATGCTGGTTTTGTCCCCGAGGCCTGCTCAGCCCTCACTCACCTCCTCCATTTAAACACCAGACATCCATCAACACCGTGTACACTACAGGAAGAGATCGCCGTGGCAACCCCACCACGGCAGTTTGATTCTGGGCGATGCTTTCTGATGCCATGGCAACCCCTTACTTCCTGGAGAAAACACCAGATCTGTGCGAGTTATAATAGTGGCTTTGATGCACAAAACAGGAGAGAGACATCCTGCGTCTCGTAGTCGAGACCTCAGCACTGATTGGTTGATGTGGCGTTTGTATTAGCGAGCTCTTTGATCAGCCAGTTCGGATGTGTCTGAAATTACGAACGAATATGAATGTGAACATGTTTTGGATTGGTTTTTGGATCTTCCCTTTTTTATTTAAATTGTAAATACAGAATTCAGAGGTGCTCCTTGTTTTCTATCATTCCGTAGTGAGCCAGGCTCAAATTTCCAATTTCTATTTTTGATTTCTTGGATTATTATTAACGACGCCTACTAACCCTTCATTTTTACATGAATGCGATGTGATCATGAGAGTCGATCATTATCTAGCATTTGCTTCGCGCTGGAAAAATTTCTTCATTGTTCTCTGGAAGCATCACGGCACCACAATTATTCTAAAAAGTCGCCGGATAAAAGAAGGTAAACATACTGGTCATTCTTTCTTGTTGTCATCTGAGCCCCCTGTGGGGTTTTTTTTTTCCATGCCAGCATGGCACCAGATTAACAACTGCCTTTTTCCCTCTCTGCTCTATAATTAACCATGTTCCTCAAGAGAGTTTCTGACCCTCAGTCATCACACACTCCACATGACACAGGCCTTCGCTGCCCCTGAGAACACCCTGCTAATTAGCTGCCATCGCTCCCTCCTTCGCTTTCATCCTGCAGCTTTAAAAGCTCTTCTGCTCGGCAGTAAAACAGCACCGGTACGTCCGATTTTATAATAAATATTATAATTCACGACGAACGGATTCTAGCCACGATCCGGGCGACGGACCGTATTTGTCTTCTTTAGTGTGCTGGGAGATACAGTATCCTGCCCTCCTGCCAACTCTAGGTACAGCGCTAACAAGCAGAAAGATACCCCCTGCGAAGAGCTCGAATTAGCAGATCTGGCAACCTGCTCCTTCCCAGCCAGCAGGCTGTGGAGAAGCCGTGTGTAACTGGGCCTCCGCAGCAGGGTTCCACAGCAGTCCAGATGAAGGGTTTGCTTGTCTCCGCTTGCTGTCTCGTGTGTTCTCGGGGGGGAAAAAAAGAAGAAAAAAAAAGAGACAGGAACTTGCTTTATTGATGAATTGAAGAGCAATTTAGAGATGTTGCAAAGCAGACTTCAGCAAATACGAAGCGCAGGTTCTGTCCAGCATCCATCCTTACAGGAGTAAGGTTTGTCCATCATGGAAAACCCTGCAACACTGGAGGTCAGGTTTCTTCTTCATCGACTGTATGATGTAAACTGAACAAACCCTACTTGCCTCAAACCTATGTTCCAGGATTTCCCCCCACTGATGTGCAAAAATGAAACATGCATGCATGCATGTATGCAGAGCACAGGGTCAGGAATGATACAGCACCCCTGGAGCAGATGGGGTTAGGGGCCTTGCTCAAGGGCCCAACAATGTCAACCTGGTGGAGCTGGGGCTCGAACTGCCGACCTTCCAACCAGCAACTCGGTACTTTAACCCTCCGAGCTACCACTGCCCCGCCTTTGTTAGTAAAAGTGGGTAAAAGTCAAATAAAAAATATCATAATTGGAAAATAAAAGACCTGTTGTGTGTATTGTTCACTGATTCCTCTTTCTCCTCAACTCATTACCTCATTACCTTATCACCACGACGTATTGTCATTGTCATGAAATGTGTCATGTTGTCGCGTTGTCACCCTAGTTTGTTTTCTCTTTTGTATAGAACTTAAGATGGTTTTCTGTTAATTAAAAAAATGTCAATCTGTCTTGTCTCAGCTAGTCAGCTAATTAGGTTTCTTAGTTAGCTAGTTAGTTTTGTTCATTTATGCTGTTTAATTTATGTTGTACACCTTGTTGTTGCACCTCGGTCCTGGAGGAACGTTGTTTCGTTTCACTGTGTACTGAACAGTACATGGTCGAAATGACAAGAAAAGCCTACTTGACTTGACTTGACTACTTGACTTGAACCGAGACGGGGTGCAAATTGTTCTGTATTTTTGAGAATACAGTGATTTGTAGGAGATTGAAGCAAACAGACAGCGGAAAGAAGGAAACCCTTCTTCTACAGTACATCACCCTGTCAGTCATGGTATCTATCAAAACAGAACAGAGAGTGCGCTTTCTTACCGGTCATTACTCACGACGAAGGGAGGCATCTTGCACAAAAATAAAATATAAAATGAAAATCTTTTTTTTCATGTCACTGTATGGGTTAATTAACCTCGTTATTGCCCTGATTCTAGTTTGTGAGCGAGGCAGGGGGCTGACTCACTTATTACTATGAGATGGGGAAGGAGGGGGCATCCCTATATATTACAGTAAATAATATACTATATATATATATATATATATATATACACACAGTCTACATATATACTGTACTGTGCAGTTTCGTTCGGAGATTGTTCAGTATAGTACTGTATATAACCAGTCTGCACAATCCCAGTGTGAAATGGTTTAGTCTTGACTCTTAATTGGGAGTGTGTAATATCCTGATGCTCATAGAATAAAAAAAATAAGAAGAAAAGGTCAATGCCATTAGATGGCTAAGTAAAAAAAAAAAAAAAGGAAAGGCAAGTAAAAAGAGAAGATAAAAATATGCCTCTATGTTATCTTTTTGCGAGTATAATACACAGTAATGGCGACAGCGCTAACCACTACGCCACCGTGCCGCCACATGCTACATACAACATTTACAAATATCGCTAGGTAATATTGACGTTCACATCCCTTAGTTCCATTTTAGGAATTGGCAACCCTACTAGTACAAAGCTCGCCATCTGTTGTCATTAAAGCGGACGCTGTTTATTGTGTCATTTATTTTTAGCTAGCTTGCTTTAGAATTCATGTATAGTATCTTGTCTGTTACACTGTACAGTATATACATAGTTGTTTTATATATTGTTGTATGGTTCCTAGCCATTTTACTAAAACTACTAAAAAAGTATAAAGTCAGGCTTGTTAAACTAGCGGTCATGTATAGCCAGCTACACAGAGTCCAAGTTGCTTAGACATTTTTGAAACATTTAGCGGCAAAACCTGTACGCTAAGTTAGTTAGTTTGATACGTCTTAGTAATCTTAGCGATAAGCAACTCATGACTGAAGGCTAAGGCTTATCATTATGGTAGTAAATAGTTACTGAAATCCTAAATGTATTTATCCTGTGAGCTAGCTAAACTAGCTGTTTAGCTATTAAAGATAACAGGAGGATATGGACATATTGAGAAACTGCACACTTACACATTTTATAGCTTGTTGTAATGTGTTCCTGAGTCATTTCGGTAGTTTATTTGCCCTTAAGGGAAAAAAAAAAATTCTTATCCTTTGTTGTTCTCGTCTGGTGGCAGGCTTGTGATGGAGAGAACTAGCTAGAGAGGAAATTAAAAAGAGCTAAACTGGGATAAAATGGGGGTGAAATCTCCTCCAAAATAGCTCAGATATAGCAAGCTCTTTACCCAGGGCGTGTTAAAAATAGCTTTGGAAATCAAGGCTGGTCTAACTGCATGTAGCGGCGTTTCATTAGCTTCTTCTTTTACACTGATGAGTCGTATGTTCTATGAAGCAGTAAGTCTATATGGCACCTGAGAAGCAGTCATTAGCACGACGCTACAGATGCCATAGTGCTAATTCATCAGCAGTAGTAGCCATTACAGGGATACGCTCAATAGATTAGGGATTATGAGCTCTGCACTTATGTAGCAGACTGTTAAGTGCGTTTTTTTTCTATCATTAGGCTGTCTAAAGGTCTCGCCTCACACTTTCCAAGGTCTGAGTGAAAGCAAAAAAAAACCCTGCTATCGCGTCTCCTCGGTGCTCCTCCGCTGTGCTAACTGTGCCCTGTTAATTAGCCTTGTGAATTACGGCATTATAGCGTTACGGCTCCTGTGCTCTTGAAGGGGAGAGAGAGGCAGGCTTGAGAAAGAGCAAAGCCTAGGACAACAAATAAAAACCTGCTATTATATATACCGAGATGCTCAGATGGCCCGATGAGTCACAGCACTCTTCCTAAACGAAATATTAAATTTTGTCGTCCTGCCGCCTGTTATTGTTTTGGACGCTACGTAGCAGCGACTGTATGTAACTGGATTAGCTGTTATGTGTGTTCTTTTATCGTCTGGCAAATAAGGTGGCATCTGGAGCAGACTGTGTTTAGGATATGTGCCTTGAATATTCATCCATCCATTCAACAAAAGAAGTTGTATACATTTATATATACAGTAGTAATGTAAAGTGTAAGTAATGACCTTGGTATTCAAAAAGGACTTACTATAGCTCGAGAAATCTTTTCTAATTCTCGGGATGGAGCTAAAGCTGAGAAGGAACAATGAAACGCTTAAGGAAAACACGTAGCTAAAGCAATATTGCACCAGTTTGCATCAGGTGTCCTTGGACTTATATGATTATTACATCTAAAACCATCACGGAAAATGTATGCAAATGTATGCTAAGATCTTGTGTGCAGTAATAGAGGAAACCCTGTATTCCTTCTTTCTGCTCGCCCTCCCTCTTCCTCACTTGGTGTGTATGCATGGCTGTCCACCTCCTCCTACTAGGCGAAGTGCGATTTGTCAAGTGATCCAGGTTCTTGTGGCCAATTAAAGGCTGTACAAACGAGTATTAATCTTCGGGAGCGAGGCCGATCAAAGACGACCTCCCACATCCGGACGTATGGATTTCCATTCTGCAGCAAGGGGCGTGCGTGAGCTTCGGCACAGAGCTCGCCTGGCTCGCCTCTGCAAGCTAATTTGTTTTCAATAGCTTGGGATCAATGGGTTGGGCTGTTCCTGGAAGAGCAAGGGACAGTGCTTTGATAATTATCCAGAATAAATCGTAGTCCTTGTAAAAGGCTAAACGATTCGTGTCCACCTGGTGGTGGCCAGTCCCGATTCACGGAGAAAAAGCCTGGTCTTGCCAATGCTGCTTTCTGCAGCCACACATCTGCCCCAACATCCCCTGGAGAGGTCCACCGAACCCTGCTAACATTGCTTTCTAGAACTGTAAGGGTGTACACATCGCCGTGTCCAGAAGGAATTAAGAATAATTATCTCATTTCGTAAAAATCGAGTGACTTGCTTTACTGCCCCGAGATGAAAAGTTCAACCTCCAGAGTGCTTAAACAGATCTATTTTCGTGGAGCGTACCAAAGAAAGGACGCCGTGTTGTGATCTTTAGTCGAGGCCAGGACCCCGGCGCTCATTCCAAGGCCGTTTCTTTCCTCTTGTAGCCATGACAACTCTACCGAAAGGATAGAAGGATAGACACGTCTGTGGTCTCTGCGTGCTCTGTCACCATCATCCGTGAATAAGGCTCCCTTAATGACAGTGCCGCTACCACCTCTCGCTCTCCTTATTCACCTGAACGGAGCCATCAGGCAAGATCCCCAGGGAGTCGTGGGTTAGATTACCACTCCTGACCTCCATCACTCAGCCCTGGCAGACCTTTACATGGGTATCCTGCTGAGGAGCAAATTCAAAGCTTCACACCTGACAGACTGAGACCTGAGTCATGACTCAGTAATAATTCCCCCTTTACTCCAGGTGCTCGAACATCCTATTATTATCGCAGCATAAAGAAGTCTCTAGTGTATTCCTCTCAGCTTGTCCCGATCACGTTGCCCGGGCCTTTGGTCGCAGAGTTGTCAGCAATTAGGCAGGATTACTTTCGATTGCATTGCGAGCACTAACAGGAGCTGCGTGACTTGAGAGGTAATGACTTTATAAAAAAGGCCTCAGTGCTATGAATCATGTATTAGCGCTCTCAAAGCTGCTAGATCAGGCTGAAATGAGACGTTAGTATATTTGATTGATCTCTTTGATGTGAAGTCCTTGGAATAAAAACAAAGCAAATTGACTGGTAAAGGATGCTTGTTTATATGTATATGAAAATTAATCTTCAGTAGATTTCACCACTTGAATGATGACTAACAATCCTGTCTTTTTGTTCCCCCGGGTGGGTGTGCATGAACATTTCGCTTGAGGTGCAAGGTCAGGTTTCAGATGAGAGGAGCTCATCGACATATCAAGCATCAGGAGGTGCTTTTTATTTTGTCTGCTTTGAAAAGAGCACTCGACAAGTGAGCTCTCTCGCTTTTCTGAGTCCTGAGCGTTACCTTGAAAACAAACAAAAAACCCTGTTGTGTAGTTGTAAGGCACCATGAGAGCCGAAGACAGGCCACATTTGAATCCACTCAGTGGAAACCTCCTTCACAACCTCCTTTATTTATCCGAAGATGAAGTTTTGATGAGGAGACTGATGGATGCACAACTCTCCATCGCTCCTCTCTGCTTCATCTCGCTTGTCGAAAGGCAGGCGAACGTTTGTCATGTGTCGAGTGTGCCTGTGGACTTTATTTGGCTCTTATCTCCAGGAGATGAATCCTGCCTATCATCACTGTGTCAGGAACGATGGCTGGAATTTACAGTGCGCAGAACGTTAGGCAGCCGCCAGGTGTAAATTCAGTGACATCACTGGCAGGCCAGAAATTTATGTAACACCCGGTTTACTCTGGTAAAGACCTTAGCACCAAATTATTTTCGAGCATGCACATCCCTGATGGCTTTTCTGTTCGATTTGAACAGCAGAACAGTGCATCAATCAAATGACCTCAACTCACAGCAACACAAACCAGCACGGAGATGAGATCCTTCTATGGAATTTATCTCCTGACAGAATTACGGATCCGTAAATGCAATGATAAAAAAATATATATATACCCATTTATGACTTGTATATTGTTCAGCTTGACTTCTGCCGGAGACGTATTGTTTACAGTAAATTTGTACTTTAAACATCTCACATGCTATGTTATACCATAACCCATAGTCCCATGTTTCAGCCACCACATGTGGGATCTCTGGAGCCAATTACCTGACCCTGCCTTTCCCCACCCCCTCTGCCCTATGGAACCTCTTACCTGACACAAGATGCCCTGCTCCCTGGTCACCTGTTTGGTTGCATCTTTTCCTCAGTTTGGAGCCACCCATCTGACCCCACCACCTCTGGTCTCTGGAGCAACCCAACTGACCCTGCTACCTTTTGTCTCTGGGGCAACCCACCTGGACTCGCCAATGCTGCTTTCTGCAGTCATACATCTGCCCCAACATCCCCTGGAGAGGTCCACCTAACCCTGCTACCATTGCTTTCTAAAACAACCTACCTAACCGTTCTACCTTTGCTCTCTGCGGCAACCCAACTATCATGGTCTCTGCTGTTTTCGTGAGCCACCTGCCTGATTTTGTTATATTGCTCTCTGGAACCACGCACTTTACCCTGCTACCACTGTTTTCTAGAGCAACCCACCTAACCCTGTTCTCTTGAAGGAAACCCATCTGGCCATGTCACTCTTGATTTCTGGAACCACCAACCTGACCTTGTTACCTTGGCTCTCTTTAGTCACCCACCTGACCTCGCCACCTTTGTTCTTTGGAGCCAACAATCTGCCCCTGTCACCTCTGCTCCCAGGAGCCCCCTACCTGGCCTCCCCACTTCTGTTCTCTGAAACCCACAACCTGAACCCAAAACATCCCCCCTGCTCTTTGGCGATACCAACCCTCTTCCCTCTGTTCTCATGAGCCACCCATTGAGCCCTGCCCTTTCTATGCATCCACTTTACCTCCCTAGTTTCATGTTTTGAATCCATGTACCTGCGTCTGACCTTCCAGCACTTTGGATTCACCAACTTGATTTTAACTTTGTTAAAACATTACGTGCATCAATTTGTAATCATAATCGCAACCTAAGCCTTGTAAAGCTTGAAATTTTGATCTGTTATACAGCAAACCTTTCTGATCACAGTTGCATATTTATGGGTCAGGTCATCTCTTTGCTTGTCATGATTTTACATCCTCAGTGTTGTGTTTACATGCCAGAAAATGAACTCTGTGGAGACCATACTCATAAAATGAGGGAGCTTGAGAATGCAAAAGGGCAACATCTCTGTCTCTTGTCACTGGTCTGATCTCTTGCCAAGTTTAGACATGATCGATACGCTCTCTTCTCACACACTTTTCTATTCTCTCACTCCACTTGGTGCTGCAACTGTTGGTGAACAGATAGACAGGCAGGCTCTAGGTTTTATCTGTGTATGTGTGCGGGCGTGTGGGCCAAATGAGCTGAAGGACCAGCCGGTGAGAACATAACCACACACTCACTAGGGAGGGAAAGACATAGAGCGATTTTATAACATTTTATGGGTCGAGAGCTGTGCTTTGTGCTCCCTTAATTGCCCTCTAAATGTTTGGGCAAAGCTGATTACTGCACTCAGTGCGATGAACCACGCTCGAGTACTCTACCGGCAGAAAACACACACACTAAAAGGGAACACAGAAATGCTGAAAACACATTTTCATTCCTGGCATTTTTTTCTCCCCGCTTTCTTGCATTGCAAGACGTCCTGAGCAGGAGCATGTTACGCCTCTTCTCTTTAAGTGGTTTTGACAGGAAAAATTGATTTGTGTGAAAGCAGGAACATGTCAGGCCTTCGTTTATGTGTGTCAGCAAATCCTTCAGCATCGCACACGTATGTTGGCGCATGTCACAGCAGCAATTTTATGACCGAAATGGTAGCTGAGTGCTTTGCTGGTTGACAATGATACAGGAAACAGAGGTTTCCAAAATTCAGGAACGTTCTCAGGAGCTCAGGAACCCTTTCAGGAACTCAGATTCCTTTTCAGGAACTCTACGATATAGGAAATATAGGAACCATTTAAACATTTTCAAAGACAAAGGCATTGTAGTAAATGAAATTTTTAGAAATTGAAGTGAGGAATCCCACACAATATTTCTGGCATTAAGGAACCGGGCGAACCTTTTTAGGTTTTTAGTTAAGCTGCTTTCTCATCTTTTCATCCTTCTTTCCATCTTTCATTCATTTTCTTTTTCTTCCTTCTTTGCGTATTATTCCACCATTGTTTCATCCTTTTCTTGTTTTATTGCTTTCTATCCTTTCTTTCTTACTTACTGAATCCCTTCCTCATTTTTTTATCCTTCCTTAAAGGAATTAAGGAAAATGAAGGAACAGAGAGACT
>QMIH01000100.1:204066-227769 GCA_003987875.1 Clarias batrachus
GAGAGATTAACCTGCTAAACAGCTTGGAAACACACACTCTTACATGCACACACACACACACACACACACACACACACACCTCAGGAAAGATGGAAAGAAGGAAGAAGGAACGGAGACGGCAGAAAAAAAAAAGATAAGCAACACAAAATAATCCCGTTCCAATCCGGTTTAATCCGGTCAGATTGGGGAATTTTGCCGCTTGGAGCGTCTCTCTCTCTCTCCCTCTCTCTCTCTCTCTTTCACTATTCTCCCTTATTTCTTGATTACAGAAGGCTTTTGAAGTGAGCAGCAGTCGGCAGGATTTGATCACTCACTAAGCGGCTCAGGTGGATTAAAGCTGCAAAGGTTGAATCTCGTAATTCCTGACTTCCATTTAGGAAAAAGACTCGGAATTCCTACTTCCTCAACCCTGGAGTGTAGCGAGTGACATCAAATCAACATGACCGCTCTAAGCATAAGCAGTAAACACACACACATACACACACACACACACACACACACACACACACACACACACACACACACGTGTGAGCAGCGACCAACGTGGAGACATGCGAGATTGTTCTCCGCAGCCATGAATTAACAAACGACACTTCATCCATTTCGATTGTTTATACTCTATCAATAAAAAGGTTTTTATAAAAGTTTTTAAAAGTTTATATCTATCTATCTGCATGTCTGTCTGTCTGTCTGTCTCTCTGTCTCACCATGGATGAAGGGATTATAAAGTAAAGCTAAAGGCAAAGTGACATTATGTAACCAGTCTTTACCTTCTGCCCAGATGTGTGACAGATGTTTGTGATGAAGTGTGCAGGGTTACGCACCGCCTCTCGCTCTCACAGCTTATTATTCATTATTTATTATTCATCAGCGAGACAAGTGTTCCTGTTATTGCTTACGTTGTAGCAGTAATAAGCAGTCAGTCTTTCATCAGCATCTCTCTCTCTCTCGCTGTTTCTGTCAAATGCAGTTTCTTATTGTACAAAAAAAAACAATTTGAGAAATATGAGACTCAATAAACAGCAAACAACCTCACTACAACAAAGAAAATTCAGATTAAAAGGAAAGTCAAAATTACTTACTTAAAAATTTGAAATACAAAAAACAGTTAAATTATATCTATAGGTTTATAAAACAGGTCAAATTGCACACACAGTGGGGGGGGAGGGTGGGGGGGCGTGATTTGAATTCGCTGGTTTGGTTTGATTTACATGGCGTTCATTTCCCAAGTATTCAAAGACTATCGTGTTTTCGTAGTCAAATTTGTCCTTAAAGGTCAAAGGTTTAAACCGCACAGGTGGAACAACAACAACAAGTAATCCTCTCACCTCTATTACGAGCACATATTCAAAATTCAAAATTATTCAAATTCAGTTGCACATGACGAATATGAAGTGTATGATGCGGACGAATCGTGAGAGAGAGATGGCTGGCGTGAAGGGATTCACTCGCGTGTGCACTACGGTGTCCATATGTTAGTGTGTTCGCGTTTGTGTTTGTACGTTGGCGCTGACGTCGGCGAACGTGCCGCTGTCGCGTTTCCTTCCTGCCGCCGAACTGAAAAGCACTTTTAGCTGCTTTTTGCATAGCACGCACCTGCCTGCAGGCTAAACACCAGGCATTTGTTAACCAAATGAGACGTGCTTTTAAAGAACTAACTCATCCCTACAGTTAACCCCCACCCGAGAGAGAGAGAGAGAGAGAGAGAGAGAGAGAGAGCTTCCTGTGAAACGATTGATGCTATGAAAGAAAAAAAAAAAAACAGAAGCTGACAAAGATAGCAACCAACCCTAGGCAAACTTCGGGTAGTAGTGTGTTGATGTGCTGGCGGACATGCTGTTATGGCAGCAGCACAAGGCATTGTGGGAGATGTTCGGTTTGAAAGAGAGTATGGGATTCCGTGAGTGTGTCTGTCTTTTTTAAAGCTCGTTAAAACCATTAACATTATACTGTAATTACAAAGGTTTTGGGTTCCCCTCGGGGCGTGGCTCCACACATCTACATCTAGGCATTTGGCAGACGCCTTATCCAGAGCGACTTACAATTTATTTATATTTTTTATCTCATTATACATCTGAGCAGTTGGGGTTAACAGCCTTGCTCAAGGGCCCAACAGGGACAACTTGGTGGTAGTGGGACTTGAACCTGGGACCTTCCGAACCGTAGTCCAATGCCTTAACCACTGAGCTACCCCTGACCCACACTGCCTCAAGGGGTGTCTTGTGGCATCTGCAGATCCTTTGGATGCTGTGGGTTGTGGGCGGGGCCTCTATGGGGCCTCATTGCATTCCATGCGTGCCGAATCCGAGAGGGATCTGGGGAGTTTGGACATTGGGTCGGTGCCCTTGGACTCTTGGCTTGCTGGGCCCCGTGTGCAGCAGGCTGTGATGCACTGGGTGTTCTGGTGCTGTTCTATCATGGCATTTACTTGCCATTTACGCACATGGCATTTGCGATTAGTGCGTCATTGGTGCCCCTGTCCTGGCCTTTGGTCTCCGCAGACGTTGTTCAGGCCAGCTGTCAGTTATCAGAACGTTATGGCGGATTTGTGTATTAGTAAAACATACTTCACATGGACGGCCTAAAGATCCCCATGAGTTTAGCGTAACATATTGAGGAAACTGTAAACATGGCTTGCTTGGATGAACTAAAAATAAGTTTAAAAATATTAAATGTCCTGTGACTTTTACATGACGGCACTTTGGCTTAGTGGTTCGTGATGTCGCCTTGCACCTCCAGGGTCTGGGTTTGATTCCCGCCTCTGTGTGCATGGAGTTTGCATGTTCTCCCCGTGCATGGCGGGTTTTCCTCCTGGTACTCCGGTTTCCTCCCACTGTCCAAAGTCATACAGATTCCCAAATTGCCCGGAGTGAGTGTGTGCATGTGTGTGTGCCTTGCGATGGATTAGCACCCTTTCCCGGGTGTGCCCCGCCTCACGCCCTAAGTTTCCACAGGATTCAGCGGTATAGACGATGAGTGAGTGAATTTTACATGTTTTTCAGACACTTTTCATCCAATCAGGAATTTATTATCATCATGATTCTTGCTAATCCAGCACCTAAATTGGAAGCCGCTCTCCCTCTTCAGGGAAGTTTCTTGCATCCTCTGATTTCACTAGATAAACAAGGTAATGAGAAAGATTTGCATATGAAATGAATGTGTACAGCACATATTGTGAACGCGTATTATTCGGGCGTGCGTTCGAGTCGGCTGTATTATCGCGTTCAGTGCCACAGACAATTCTCTTTGGAGAGAATTAGCCGAGTTATGTGCTTGATGACAAATTTACACGCAATTAGAGATTGTAATTGAACAATCTGGAGCGGCGGAGTAAATGAGTTCAGTACTGTAAGCTTAGCAGAACGTCAGCCGAGTGGCTTCTCCGTGCTCGACAGATTTTTACCGTGAAGGTAAATCTGGCGCTGGGTGTAACCTGAACGACATGTTCGGAGTGACGGGTGAACGGCAGAACTCCAGCTGCTGAGCTGTTTGCAGATATGTTTTTCACACACTCACACACACACACACACACACACACTCCCTGAGGGAGTCGGTGCAAGCACACGATAAAGGATTTTTTTAATAATAATAAAAAAAAAAGAGCAAGCAGATGCTCCCTTTCAGCCTCATCCTGGGTGTGTGAATTCAGCGAGATCAGGTCAGATCAGATTAGATTAGATCACAGAGACCCAAGATGCCGTTTAAAGCCTCAGAATTCGGCCCTGTTGATCTTATAGCATCAGGTCACCCTAACTCGGCACTTCAGCACACGCATGCGATCGGCCTGATCTCACACGAGAGCGCCGTGGATGAATGACCCGGTGCCGTTGCTAAGAGACTGCATGCGGACAGGGTCCTGCTGTGTTAAATTAGATGCAGGCGAGTGTGTGTGTGTGTGCGTGTGTGTGTGTGTAAAACTGAAAAGAGTGCACAGATCAATAGATCGAATTATTACACCGCGCAGAGAAGGAGAAGGAGGTAAGTGAAGAGCTGTATGGAAAGGTGAAGGTTGCTCTCTCGCTTTAGGTCGCTGAACTCTGGAGCCAATGACGAAGGCGCGAAACAGAAATTGATATTACCATTCTATTTCTTTAACTCCGTTCTGCTCGGTCCAGAGGTTGTGTCATCCTTATATGACTGTAAACTTTCCATGTTACCTCATGATCCATGAGTACTTCGCACATTCCCAGTGCTCTGAGCTACTGATGAGTTTGTTAAAAATGACTGTAATTGACTCGTTATTTGCTCAAATAATTTCAGTGGAAATATTTGTATACCCCCAAAAAAAGGAAAAAAAAAAGGAAAAATTCCTGCCAGGTTTACAAACTCTGATTTCCTTTATGATAAAGTGCGAATAGTGAAAAATGCTAACCGATACATTGATACAGGGGCTGTTCAAGTCAAACCAGGACTTTTGCTGAAATTTCTGGTGAATGAAGGCGTGAAAGCGATTGACGTTTACAGAAGCAGAGTAAACAGACTCGTAAACAGTGCAAATGTTTTAGAGAAAGCCGTACATCCGTGAATGACGATCACGGCCGAGGTGGCTCGGAGCTCACTGCAGTCGTCCCCCGTGAACATACTGCGAGTAGAACGCCTTATCATTGAAGATCGATGGAGAACTCGTCGCCAACTTGCGGAATAGACGCATCTGTCTGTGTGAACTCTACACACAATCATTCACCAACACCGGTTACACCTTACAGGAACTCGATTGGGAGTTATCGCCACATCCCCCGTACTGTCCCGACCTCGCTCCAAGCCATTTCCACATGGAGTTCCTGGGAGGCCAGCGTCTCAGACGTAAAGCAGGCAGTCTGAGGAAAAACCTGGTGCCTTAATGGTGTCCAAGCACTAGTGAAACACTGTGATAAGTGCATTAGTGTGGCAGGAGATTATATAGAGAAATAAAAGGAATAAGAGGTTTTTAACTCTCATAACCGAGAACATCAAAAGTCCTGGTTTGACTTGATCACGACTCTTCACAACACTGTTAATTTACATTTAGACTCACGAAACACCATAAAAGGTAAAGCTCGCACTGGGAATATGGAATAAGGACGGATACGCGGTGAATAAGTGCTTCAGCGTCGTACTAAATCTTCCAGTAATACAGCCAACCACTGCAGCACGTCAACTAGGACGCCATTACTTTTGCCCTAATTAAACAGCTCATCTTATTTGTCTTAATTTATGGACCTGTTTTGGATGGCTTTATTTAAAGTCATTACTATGAGACAACGTAAATTCATGGGTGGTTGTTTATTCATGAAATAAAGAAGTGATTTAAACTTGATGGTGTAATCCGTATATAAACTGCAGTAACTCATCACCAAGCAGAAGACTCGAGGCTGATTAATCGAAACTGAGAACATTAGAGAGTCAACCTTATAATGTATATGCTGTACACAAATGTTTTTTTTTTTTTTTATGAGCTAGATTGGTTTTAATGCTTCGTGGAGTAAATTCTCATGCAAATGATTTATGGAGCAAAATAAATTCACTAAAAAACATGAACACTTTCAGTGCAATTTATAGCACTAGCAGTATAATTTCACCTCACTCGTGCCACAGACGTTGATTGTTTAGTTTGCACATATGCAATTTTTGGATTTGTTCCTCTCAACCCATAAAAGCATGCACACATCAGTTTCTTGGACAATTGTTTCTGACACCACTTTCTTTCCAGGTTTTCTAGAATCTATCTAACCACCACCAACACCACCACCAGCAATGCTCCCTCTAAACAAAAAAACTCATCTAAAGAACCAAATTCGCCATCCTTCCACTTAAAAATAGTCGCTGATGCTGCTAATGTTGTTGTCCTCCATTTTGGTTTTGCCTTTTGACTTAATGTCTGTTGCATTATCTACAGTAGTCTTTAGGCGAAACCAAAATGGAGGACATTAAACATTATGCATAGTGGACCATTGTTATTCACGTCACGTGGCCATTTATAGGATACATAATATATATATAGGATCACAGCACAAAGTCATTTCAGTGTCACTCCAACCTGGTAACATAGACGCAGTCTGGACCCTAATGGCTGGGAGTCTCCTGGGTGCCGCAGCCCAAATGGGAGATTGATGGTGTAAAAAGAGAGAGACGAGTTCTCTCTAGAGATCACTAACCAAGCCCCTCCAGAGCATCCTCTGTTGTTTTCTGACTCCTGAAGACCCAACAGGCCTGACCCATGGGAACACACGGGTCTAAATTACTGCACTGTGCAACAATCCGAAGAGTTTTAACTACCCCCCATAACAAAAACAGGGGCTGACCCTGATCTTACCGTCTAACATGTCTGTATCAGATGTATAGCATCGTATTGTGTATTTGTCTTTGTGTTTGATCATTAGTGCTCTTCTATTCCCCAGAAGCATGTTTAGCATTGGAATGGAAATTTTTCAAAGGTGGCCGTCTTTATTTTTTTAATATACTTACGTGCTACATACAAATATAAGACATTTACAGCTTTTGTTTTTAGGTAGATTAGCTTGCTAAGACTAAGCTGTATAAGTCTTAGCTAAGCATTAGCAACAATATTCATGACATTTTCAATTGTACAGTGGTACCTCGGAATTGAATCTGTTCCGGAGGTGAGTGCTTAAGGTGAAATTACGCATTGCAAAATGCATTTTCCTATAGGAAGTAATGTAAATGCAGATAATCCGTTCCAGCCGTCCAAAAATATTACCAATATTACCAGTTTCTAACACTATAACTATGTTTTTTTTTGCATATAAAAGCAATCAAAACAATTAAAATAGACGTGTAAGTGAAGTAAAATATGAAATAAATAGATATTAAACCTCACTTAACCTTAATTTATGATTCCTTTTGGGACTGACTGCATTAATAACCAAACCTCAAGTATCTCCCTTTTCTTCTCTCTACAGTCCTTGCTAGCATTCTTGGGACCCGTGGTGCTATGTCTTCACTAAATCTTGCTCAAAAAAANAATTTTAAAAAATGCATAAGCTTCACTTGGTTTTTCACTGACGCAAACTAGTTTTGAGCAGCTTCCAGACGTACGCGGGACTTAGCTAGGTTCGGTTTTTATGCCGAAAAGCTAGTTGGCGTTATCAACAAACTTAGTTAATAAACTAGCTAGTAAAGCAGTATTTCATGTTCCGGGTAAAATGAAAACAAATCATTGGGACATGAGTGAACGGAAAAATGGCTGTCTTGCTAAAATGCTAATGCTTGATGAAATGCTAATAGCCTATAGCGGTAGTGGTCAAATATTTGAGCATGATAAACTGTTGGTTATAATTTATTCTTTTAGACAGCGAGCCATAGCAACTAGCACTTTATAAACAGCAGCGTGATGACTCTACATTGCATCTACAAAGAGTCATCCGGCCTCTAGGTTGCCTCAGAGATTTGTTTTAAGAAATCAGAAGTCCTAATTGCTTCATTTAATATAGAAGCTTGATTTTGATTTTGGAGGTCATTTTTTTTTTGTTTTGTTTTGCAGTTGTAGTGCGTGGGAGTGTGCGGTTTGGCCACGCCGGCTGTGGTCTTCTCCCCTCTTGCTCCGCTACAGGCTGGAACAGCTTGGCTGGGTCACCCGGTCAGCGCCGGCCTCCTAATTACCACACTCCCTCTGCTGCCTCTGATGCTTAATGACACATTTGCAAATTAATTCTTTGAGCCTGACCACAATTAGCATATGGAGCAAGATTTACACCCGGCCACCCCCAGAGCAGCAGAGAGAGACAGTAATTGGAAAGGTCTGGCCAGATGTAGAGGCAAGCCTGGAGATGTTACGCGAGGACCGAGGACCTTGTCGAATTGAGACGACATAAAGGCTAGTGCGTGTTCCCTTTTAAATGGGCTTCACTTGTAGCAATGGATGACGGGATGAAAATTGGCGAGAGCTTCAAATGTGATGTTGTGGCAAGAGCAAGGGCTGAAATGGGGCACCTCGATCCCAGCTAATATGTGACATTAGCAAAGCATTTTGTTGATGTAACGTGGTCACTGTTTTGTGTGTTCTGTGAATGTTTATATGAAATGATTTTCCCACAAATAGCTTAATAAATGTGTGTATTTCCGACTGTTTCAACTAGCTCCATGTTTGCTGGACTGGTACATTGATTATATAAATGCCTTAGCAAGTACATACTGGCTAGCTAAAATGGTTAGCCTTAGTCGCTAGCAAGCTGTATTTCCCAGTTGCCTAACAACTATGTTTTTGACAACATTTGTGTACTTCAGTGTAGCATAGCAAATGGAAATTTAGAGTGTGTTTGATGCCAAGTGTAATTACAGAATAGCCGTACATGTGCTAAGACTTTATGCTAATATTTCTGAGGTTAACGTTTTGTGTAATTTCCTTGATCGCTCAGCTTTTATGTTGATCGTATCAAGTATTTTTTTTTTACTACATAATGTATCTATGTTCATTTACCTAACAAACACCATTTATTATCAACAGATTACGATTTATGTTTGATTTATCTCTGCCAGAATGATTTTGATGAAACTACGATTCTGTTCTCACAACATTTTTTTTTTTTTGTTGCACAATTTATTATACTCTGGAAATTTTCTGTTAAGACTTCTACATAATATAGGTGCTTTCTGTTTATTCGTCCTCTGCGAATAATAAGCAACCTCCTACTGTTGTGGGAAAATCTGGATCATTCCACGCCTGCAGATGCACCTGCTCTTTGGATGTACCTCCTCTCTACCTGCTTTACTCATCTGTCTCATCACTCGTCCTTGGTTACTCTCTTCCTGGAATCTACTGTCCTTTTCTTTTTTCATCTTAATCACGCTTTACCCACTTCTCCCACACTCTCTGCCAGCTTTATTCACATCCTCTTATGTCTGATGAATTCCACGCTCTCCCTCCTTGATCAGACATTGGTGTGTGTGTGTGTGTGTGTGTGTGTGTGTCAGGCGTGAGTGCCGCTCTCCAGGGTCTTTTTAAGGCCTTTGAATCACTGTCTGACTCATTACACACATCCACAGGGGCTGCTACTGCCTCCGGCCAGCAGGGGAAAGCAGTCGATCACAGAATCCAGCTCACTGTATGCTATCTAGTGTATCTCATCACACTGCTTCTGCATCAAACATCATCTTTTCTCAGGCATTTGATGAATCATCAGAAGCATCTTGTCCAACTGGATCTCTACGAACCAACCTCAGATCTATCACCCAACCTCAGGAACAACATGGAGCTTCTTGTCTAATATGGTGCTGGTAAAAAAAAAAAAACGAAGCTACTCACCCAATTTGGGATTCGTGAAGAACCCCGGTGGGCTTTTTGGACAGCCTGTGGCTTCCCACCACATTTCAGCCTTCTCGGCCCTTCATGGTGCCTTGTCCAAACTGAAGCTGAGAATTTTATGTATTATTTGAGACAGCTTGCTCAACATGGGGCTTTTTGCTTAATTTAAGGATTCGTGACCAATTTAAAGCTCTATGATGAACCTTAAAACTTAAAGCTTCTTGATCAACCCAATGGGTTTCTTGCCTAATCTGAGGCTTCTTGGCAAATCTGGGAGGCTTCCTACCCTTGATAAGCTTACTTGTTCAATCCTATGGATATTCACCCAATCTGGTGTTTCTTGCCCACTCTGGTGGGCTCCTTACCCAACCTGTGTCTTCTGCCCCAGCCAGTGTGCTTGCTTAATCTAAGGCTTTTTGACAAAACAAGATGCTTCTTGCTTAATGTAAGGCTTCTTAACCAACCTTCCTGTCCAATTTGCGATTATTCATTCAGTTCAGTTCAAAGCTACTACCCCAAACTGATGGCTCCTTGTCCACCCTGAGTGTTTTTCTTCCTTAACCTAACCCTGGTACCCTTAAATCTAAGGGTTCTTGACCTGGACAAGGACATTTTCTTCACATCCCAGGGATTACTCTCCCAACCTGGGGCTTCTTGACCAAGCTGCAGACTCCAAGCCATCCTGCCTCTGCTTCTTTTTCAAATATTATTTCATTCGTTTATTTATTTATTTATTTTTAGTACCTGGTAGTTCATGCGCAAGAAGATTTGTGCTGTTTGTCATCTGTACATGAGTTGTTGTTGTTTTTTTAGCTCATTTTTGTTTTCACTCGGTTCAGTAGAGGAAGATGAGGGAGCATCCAGAGGGATCACACAAAACCAATCCCATTTAACAGGTTGTGACACTCTTCAGCACCAGGCTCACTGAGTGGTGTGTGTGTGTGTGTGTGTGTGTGTGTGTGTGTGTGTGTGTGTGTGTGTGTGTATGTGTGTGTGTGTGTACAGTAGATGACTAGAACAGTAGTGGTAGCTGCAGCACCAGACTGGTTGAATAAAATTTTGGCTTGCTCTTTCACAACAGAGGATTAGCATTCAGGAATTAGCTAGCTTACAGACACTGGTCTGGTTTTATATGAAGCTAAAATTTCTCTAACGTTGTTGGCTACTTTACCAAGACTTCTTTATCAAGTAAGCTAGGCTAAGTACAATTACACCCATTCAATATTCATTAGCTGGCTATATAAAATAAGGTATGCCATGATTAATGTTATGTAACAACAGCTAAGTTGATGCTAAGTAGTGGTTGATGTTAACTAGCTTGAAAAAAATGCCACGTCTTACATTTTTATGTGTTGAGAATCACACTTCTGCCCAATTCTACACCAATCTGATGCTTCTTGATCAACTTGAGGCTTCAAGTATGGGACGTCCAACCTAAGCCATGTTCCCCAACCTGGGGCTCCTTCCCCAAGCTAAGGCTAATTGCCCAGTATGATGGTTTATGCCGAACCTGAGCCATTTTCCCCCAACCTGGGGGGGGTCCTTGCACAGTGACATTTCACCAAACTCAGGACTGGTTGAACAACACAACTTTGCCTTGAGATTTTTTTTTTATGTACCCACAAATCTGAGATTTTTTTTTACCTGTGATTTGTTGCTTGACATGGATCTGGCTGAGGGTCTTGACAAACATGGGGCTTTTCATCCACCCTACAGGTTCTTGCATGACCTGAGGATTGGAATATAGAGCTTTTCTTGGACTTGTACCAAGGAGAGGTTCACCCCCATCTCTAATCAAGTGCATGATTCTTTCATCTTCTCTCTCTCTTGCTCTTTCTTTCTCTCCTTCTCTGTCCTATTTGTCTCTGAGCATATCTCTCTGACACAAGAATGGAGGAATAAAAGTAACAGGGAAAAAGAGAGAGAGAGAGCAGCAGAGAAAAAATGTTCTATCTGTTTGTGTAGTGATGGCTCATAAATCTCACCCTTTCCTCCTTTCACTTCCTCTCTTCTTTCTTCTCCTCATTTCCCGTCTCTGATTTTCTGCCAATGTCTCTTACACTTTCCTCATCTCTCCCTCCTCTGCTTACCGTCTCATTTTCTCTTTCTCCGTCCGTGTTCCTTTCTTTCCCCTCTTCCTCGTCTATCCCTCCCTCTCTTTGGTTCTTCTTTCCTCTCCCGTCCTTCTGCATTAAAACCTCTTTCCTTTTTTCCTTCCCTTTCCTTCCCTCCGTCCCCCCCCCCCTTTCGTGCTTCCTTTCCTCTTGTCTTTGCTTTCAGTGAGTGGCTTTGAGAGCATGGCAACCTCCAGGGCAAGGGGGAAGCGTCAAAATCACCACCCTCATCCATCCGCTTGCCCGCGTTCTCTCTTTCCCTAACTCCCTCCCTCCCTCTCTGTCTTTTCTCTGTCCTGCTTTCTGTCGCTGTATCCAAGCACAAGCCCGTATCTCGGTCTGTGCATCCCTTTCGTTCTCTCTCTTCTCCTCTTCCTCCTGCTGCTTTGAACTGCACTGCAGCCTCCATGGGATGGTTAACTCCCAACCCCTGCTGCTTCACAGGGCCACTGTGTGCCAGCAGCATGTGTGTGTGTGTGTGTGTGTGTGTGTGTGTGTGTGTGTGTGTGTGTGTGTGTGTGTGTATGTGTAGAGAGAGACTGGCAGAGAGAGGAAAAATGGAAGTGGGGGGTGGTGAGAGAAAGAAAAGAAAGGAGGCTTAAAAATGAGGGAGGGTGCATCTTTCTCTCTCACATGAGAAGGAACAAGGCGCCTCTTCACGTTTTCTCACACACATACCCCACATGGCGATGTTGCCCTTGAAGTGCTATGTCAGAATGTGTGTGTGTGTGTGTGTGTGTGTGTGTGTTTGTGTGTATGTTGGGTAAAAGCCTGCCTGGTTAAGGTGTGTGTACCAGATTGCCCCGATGCCCGTCTGTGCCCCACCTCCCCTTATGCCGGCCTTGGCCAATCAGCTGTCACTCAGGCGTGATTCCAATTTACAGATAATGATTCTCGAGTGAGGAATCAGTGCTGGACCGTCTTTCTCTCGCTCTCTTTCTCTCTCTCTCTCTCTCATCACTCGTTCCTTTCCTCCCTCCCACCCTCCCTCCCTCCCTGCTTGCTCCTCTCTCTCTCTCTCTCTCTCTCTCTCTCCCCCTCCCTTGCTATCTGGCTGTGTTCTAGCCTGAAGGGACTTCATTCTGCCCTCCTCCTCTCCGCTTCCAGTCGGCACTGAATGAGCAAGGAGGAAAAGAAGAAGAAGGGAAGACAAGATAGATACACAGAGAGCGCGTGTGATAGAGAGAGAGAGAGGAGAGCTGGTGCACTCAGCTCAGATCCTGCATTTTCTTCTTCTTCTTCTTCTTTTCCTTTCTTGGGTTGCAGGATAAGAGGAAGAGGAAGAAGCTCTCTGGGATTGTCTTTCGTCTCATTCTCAGCCTCTCAGGCTGGGAAATCCATTTCTGGACCGGGTTTTTTTTCTTTTTCTTCTTCTTCTTCCTCCGTATAGAGCACCGGATTAGTGGACGCAAGCTGACCTCTGGACTTATCCACTCTTTCACTCTCTAGGGGGGGGGTCTGATTTTTGAGCTCTGACACACACACACACACACACACACATATATACTGACCTTCTGACACACACACACACACTCTGTCTTTTTTGTGAGTCAATGCGAATAGAGAGCAGAGATGCCACGCTGACTGGCAAGTCTCCTCTCTAGTCAGTTCACCTTACGCCAAAGGGGTGGGGAGGGGGGGGCAACCCGGGGCAGAACCCCCTGACTCTGGCACTCTCCCAGACGGGACTAGACGCTCCAGCGCTCGTTTCTCCTTCTCTCGACATCATGACGCTCTAAGCGCCACCATGTTCGGACTAAAGGCGCCTCTCTACTACCTGCCAGGTAAGCTTCTCAGTTCTTCCTTTCTGGCTTTTCTTTTCTGTTTTCTTTTTTTTCCTCTCTCTCTCTCTCTCTGACCTTGTCTCCGTCGTGTGTCTTCATTCTGAGCAGGTTAGTAAAGACCTAAAGTGCGAGTCCCTGTGCGTTTTTACTCCAGCTCTGGTTCGAGTTGCTGTGCTTTGTGGTGTGATATGGATTATGAGAAAGACAGAGCGAGGAAGAGGTTACCGCCGGTCGGTGCTTAAGTGCGTCTCACGCCTCGCTGAGCTCCCATTATGTGGAGGGCGGGCAAAGCCACGACGCTCTGAGAAAAAAAGAAAAAGAAAAGGCGAGAGAGAGAAATATTTCTCGTTTCTGAGAGAGAGAGAGAGAGAGAGAGAGAGCGAGAGGGAGGGGAAGTGTGGAGATGTGTAGAGTCGCGGCGGACGATACCACGATTTTCTTTTCCATCTGATACAAAGTTATATCGATGCTAGAGTCTAGGACGTGACATCCCATACTTTTAACACATTTGTTTAGAGTTTTAATTCATAATAATCTTTTTTTTTAAAACAAAGCACCAGTGACAGATTTAAGCAGATTTATTTATGCTAAAATTGCATGTTTTTTTTTTATTTTTATGTGTGTTAGATTTTTCTAATTTTTTACATTTTATTATACAATATCATTACATTTCAATTCAAGACTAAAGGAGTGAATTTCATTCAAATATCACACTCAAATTTCAAACAAGTCATGTGTTAATAATAATAATAATAATAACAATAATAATAATAACAATAAATGCTAAGCGTTCAATATTATTTAAAGCTTACGAATAGCAATCTATTTTTTTTTTCTTCTGATCAGATCAGGAAACCGCGTTAAACCTTGACGCAACATTAGCGTCAGCGTTAGCGTTTCTAATCGCACACGCAACCTTTAAGACTACTACGGTACGTTATTACGTTATTCTTCCGCGAGCAGCATCTCTGTGGCTTTCGCGTTACTCCGGCGTTAATGTAGTGCTCGAATCGCAGACTTGATAAAGAGATGCCGTGTTAAGTGATGTGCGAGGCTGACTCGACTTCCCAGGAGTGTATCATAAATCATATTCACCGCTCCGCCAGGCTCCCCCACTGTGAAATTGATTCCTTGCGAACGCTGTCTATTTTATCTCTCAAAGCCAGCGGTCCCGGGTTGCTGAAGTCGCTGCATGATTAATAGTCTGCCACGTGCAAACTTTTAAAACGAAGTGTATGTGTGTGTGTGTGTTTTTTTTTTTTCTTCATTTACATTTTTTTTTTTCAGTTTAGTTTTTATTTTCACGTCGATCCGTCCGACACGGTGAGGTTCGAACTATGACGTCGATTAGACTCGACCTGTGATTTGGCGTATGCGATGCGTACGGCGCGGAGTTCGGGAGCTACGGGGTAACGTAGCACTGCCCTTTTGACAAGCAGGCTGCTAAGCTGACACTTAACAAGCATGAATTATTCACCGGCTCTAGAGAGCGAGCGGGGCGAGAGAGCGAGCGCTCACGGTTATTAATAGACAAAGACAGATCTCACCGCGGATTCTCATACAGGATGGATGAACAGATTTGAACGCATAGCCCGTATATACACTTGACAGTTTTACGCTTTCTTGTGTTGTCAGACGGATGAGCGAGCCCCGGCCTCTGCGGCGGCGATCCGATTGTATCCCAGCATGCACTTGGCCCTAGCGGGGCCTGTCATGAGGTCAGAGAGCAGAAAAAAAGACAAAAAACCTTGCTAGTCAGAGATTTATTCTGTGCAGGCTTGTATGGGATGTGGAGTCCTTGATTTTGTGTGTGTGTGTGTGTGTGTGTGTGTGCGCGTGTGTCAATCCCCGGCTTGCCCTTTGCTTCATTCTCCCCACCGGGTCAGTCAGATCTGAAGTGTTGGGAGGGGCAGTGGCAGCAGCCACAACCAGAGGTCAGTGTGTCAATCTTGGAGGGAACCAACACACACACACACACACACACACACACACACTTGTGAGCAGCTCTTTAAAAAAAAAAAAAAGAGTCTTTGTGCTACTGAGTGTGTGATCAGGCACAAAGCTTGTGTATGTGTGTGTGTGTGTGTGTGTGTCCTCTCTCTCTCTCTCTCTCTCTGTGCGCCTTCCCCTTCTCCGTCATTCACACACACGCACGCGCGCGCACACAACTATCCCCCGCCTGCCTTCCCGTCTTAACTGCCGTTGCCTTGGCGACGGTGTCAGACACATGCTAGTTTTTCAATGATTACTTGACAAGAAAGAAAAAAAAAAAGGAGGGGAGCATTCAAGGAAGGCAAGAGAGGCGCGGAGAAGAATGGAGGGATGTGGGAGAGAAATTGCTCGCTGACTGCACCAGGCTAATTACGGCTGGGGGGGTGGGATCTGGTGAGAGGGGATGATTTGGTAGAAGGTGGAGGTGGTACTAATGTCAGTGCCCCCGTGTCATGTAGGTTTCATTTGGCATCTAATGAACAGGGAATCTGGAGGAAAACCGAGACCTCCCCGTGGCAACAAAAAAAATTCTCCGCAGGATAAAAAGCGAAGTGCGATTACGCCTCGAGAACCTCGAGTCACACAATTTTAGACCTGAGGTTCGAGAGCGCGTTAAAATCCCAGAATGAAAGTGATTACCCAGGCGTCCCTTTTTTTTCGGGAACTCGTTAGATTTCACTGACATGACACACACCGTTATATGAAAACAATCCATTTTCATTTCCCACTAGGAGATGCTTAAAACCTCATCTTTTACACATCTACACGCAAAGTTGTGCATGCGAGGCTCCTCCAGGAACGGGCTTCTCTTTAGTCGCTCGAACAATCACAAAGAACGAGGCGTGATCCCGGGACAGGTACAGTACGAGAGTCTCCGCGCTTGAGCTGTTTGATTTGCTTTTTTTGAAGTAACAAAATGTCAGGACGTCCCAGAGTGACCCTGTGGTGTGTATATATATATATATATATATATATATATATATATATGTCAAGCTGTGTGTAAGCGTTCTTACTGAAGGTTAGTGCCTTTGAGGAAATCCTGAATACAGTAGAAATCCTGCAGTAATTGAGTTTGTGTGTGTGTGTGTGTGTATAGTAGTTTCATTGATTATCAAGTCCAGACTTAAATCCATCTCGAGTGATTAGGAGGTTTATTTTTGCATTGTTCAGATGACACGGATAAAAATGATTTACTTATTTATTTCCCCCCCTGGAGGAACGTCTCCAGGAACTCTAGACACTAAGAACATCCGTCTTGTTTATTTCCTCCAGCCTCCAAATCTCCGTCTTTTGGGTCTTGTTCCCCCAGCGCGAGGCCTCACGGGAGCGGTAAAAGAGTCTCTCCGGTTCAGACGAATGTTTGCTTTAGGACTCGGGAGAGCACCAGGAATCCCTGAGATGTTCAAGAAAAAAATGATAGCTCTCCGTACAGTAGCTGAAAACTAGCGCTCTGAGTGATTAGCGATTAACCCACAGATCAAGCTTCCGACAGACCTACAAAGCACAACCTCGTTATACTGTTTGTGTAGAACTGCTTCTAATTTGACCTATCTTTACTTCCTAACAAATGAGCTTGGTGTTTAAATAAACAACGAACGAAGTCCCATCACTCCTGCTTGTTAGCAGCATTAACCGTAATCAGTACGGGGTTTTTTTTTCCCTCTCCTTCCCCAGATTTCTTTGATCCCTGCGCTAATTGGAAAGCGTCGGCCGAGACGTGTTTAACATGCCGAGCTCTCTGTGTCTCTCTCTGTATCAGTGAATCGTATCATAGGCACGGTTAAGAGCTGACCCGGGCGTCTGCGTGGGTCATAAAGACATCTGACAAGAAATCCATAGGAATGGATTAGTGTGGGAGTTTTATTCTGGCGAACGCTGTCACTGTAGCTGCTAAACATCCGAGTCGTTTTTCTTCAATGTCTCTGAGTCATCTGATTCACAGCGGTCGGCTAGGAAGCTTCGAAGGCCTGAGGTGGATAAACCATGACAGGTCAAGGCATCACTTAACCCTCGTATGATAGGCGCATGTGAATACACCAGTAGTGATTTCCTTACAGTAGAAATATAGCTGAAATCCCGAAGGTGAACAAATATGTGATAATCTTCTTTCAATTTGCTAGCAGGAGTGAAGGAAAAAAAAAATGGTGGTGGGTGCTTAAGTATGGGCGCTTTCACATTAGGAACCCAATATCGTTTCCGAGAACACTTGACCCCAAAGTCTGGTTCCTTTTGATCAGTGATAAAACAATCGTTCCGTGTTCGTGCCAAAGTACGCTGAAAAAGGTGGTCGGGAACGGTACGGTACTCGAGCGCGGATCAAAGCCAATCGTACCTGGATCGCTGTTTGGACATGGCGCCATCGGTGTCTCTTTCCGAAATCTCTGTGTCGTATGCGCCAATCTCATCCTCTGACCTATACAACTGATAAAGTTGGACGGCACGAGTGAGCATTGCTCTTGACATTTTTTCCCAGAATATCAATAACATCAGAAATAGCACGAAGATTATCCTCCTTGTTTTCTCGTGTTCAGTGGTGGCTCACAAACAAAGTATGTGCACAAGTGTACCCGAGTGCAGAGAACAAAAATAATGTGAATGTGAATACACATCGATCGTGCCCATTGTAAAAAGCCCTAAGAATGATTCCAGGGGTCACTAAAAATGCCATGGCGAATGAAAAGTGTTGAAACGGTCAAGGTTATGGGCAGAGTCTATTAGGCTTTTGTGGTGCCCGTAATCTCCAGCGGAACGTTTAGAAATTAGCGTTCCAATAATTTCGCAACTTTTTTTGACGACAGTTTAGTCTGTTTTAATTCCAGATTGAAACCCGAAAAAAAAATTTGCAAGTTACTGTACATGCTAGCTTGCTGTATATCCGTATCTGTATCTGTCTCTGTTTTTGGTTTTCCTCTGCCTCTGTCTCACCTTGTGAGGTGCTGGCTATCCTTTCCACGTAGCCCTGTTTTTTCTCTCATGACGCGATATTCTGCATTCTATTATACTTCGATCTCATCGCAAAGTACATCTGTCTTAGCCTACGTCTAATTTTCAGCTTCAGTGGCGTTTAGCGTTTTCCGCTAGCCTTTCTCTTTGGTCCTGATTTGGTACTTTGTCTTCACAGGTGTAGCATACAGTAATATTTATATGCAGCCACCCACACACATGTGCGCGCACACACACACACACACACACACACACACACACACACACACACACACACACACACACACACACACACACACAGATGGAGGGTCATACAAGCCACCCCTCTGTTCTACAGTAAGTCATTAAAGCTTCCGATGCCTAGTGCAGTGCTAATTGCCTTTATTCGGCTCTGTCACCGCTAATCAAATTAAATTGGCTATTAAGAGAGAATTAAAACGTACAGCTGGCTACTCCTCCAGTGACTTATTGTGCCTGGTTGGACCCTAATCTGCCAGGCTCTGTGTGTGTGATGCAGATGGTTGCTGAACAGGTGTGACTTCTAGACTTTCGCAGCAAACGGGGTCAAGTGGAGAAAGCTGTGACATTTTAGCCACGTTTCTGGTTTGCCGTATAAGTCCAGCGTTAAAGATGGTTGTGTGTGTGTGTGTGTGTGTGTGTGTGTGTGTGTCCCAGTATGATGGTATTCTATGCTACAGCTGCATTAATTCCTAGTGTGCTAAGTACAACAGGTTACAGGAAGTCAGCTGCAGTATTGTTCAGATTCTATTAGATCTTTTCAATATATGTTACTGTCCAATGGCATGGCTATGGGCAGGGTTAGCCAGGATGCTAATACTAATTACAGTCTAATTACAGCTATGATCACCTGCTTCCCCTTATAGACTTGTGGGTTTTGAATGCTTTGGAGGTGATGAACTAGGTTCAATCAGGAAGTGCTGCCTGGAAACTGGTCTGATTGGAAACAGCATGCTTTGCTACAAGAAGATACTCTATATAGCGCGCTAGACAGAAAAATATACAGTATCCGGCACATACGAGAGGAAGTAGAGCGCCATTTTGATCAAGCTGCAGAAACAGCATCCTTGTTATAAGAAAAACATTCTGGAGTGAAAACAAATGGTCAGCTTTTTTTTTTTTTTTTAGATAAAGGCTTTAAGAGAATCCCGTTAATTTGCTTGGTTTAACTTCTAAAAGAGGTGTCCTTTAGCCTTCTCTTTGTCCAAATCCATGCAATTCCCTTGTATTAGCTGCCATTTTGAGAACTGAATAAAGGCTAATGCATCAACATTATTGCGTCTGCACGTCATTAAGTAGATAAAGATAATCGACCGCTCTTATTTCCTACATATGGTTCATCTTGACCAGGCAGCAGCCCAACAAGAGGTCCTCTTACTGTAGCTAGCTTGTCTAGCAGACGACTGAGAGGTTTTTAGCAGTGAGTTTTAAGAATATTAGTAAAAGTTTGTTGATTGGTAATATTGACATCAATTGAAATCAATCAACAGCATGTAATAAGAAGGAAATCTAAGCTAGGTCAAGGAGTTGTGTGTAAGAGATGAATAGATTTAAGGAAAGCACATGTTTGCTAAGTATTTCCCTAGCTAAAAATTTTAGGTTAGCAGAACATTCTTTGAAAGATATTATTTCTTGTTCTTAGAATGTTCAAATGTCCAATTTTCTGGATGTTCTGGGAACGTTTGAGTAACATTCTGGGAATGGATTTGGGATAATGTTCTGGGAAAGTTTTTGTTCAACATTCCAGGAATGTTAAGAATAACGTTTTGGGAATGTTTTGGTTAACATTCCAGGAATGTTGAGAATAACGTTTTGGGAATGCTTTGGTTAACATTCCGGGAATGTTGAGAATAACGTTTTGGGAATGTTTTGGTCAACATTCCAGGAATGATTTGGATCTTACGTGTTGGGAATATTCATTCAGGATAACATTCCAGGAATTTTTTAGCAACATTTGTGAAACTTGTTTGTGAAATAATTATATATTTATTTATTATAATAAATTTCTAAAATTGTTCTAAACATCACATATCCTCATTCTTCTAAAACAGTTTGTATTTGTATAATTAATATGTCTATAATGTAGATGCATTTAAACCATAAATTGTACGTAGATTTAAAGAAAGCACATATTTGCAATTTTTTTTTAGTGCAGTATAAGGGGAAATAAGGATGGATGAAATAATGTGTTTCTTGATTTATTCTTTGTGATGAGTTCCCCATATTTTTGCCTTGTGTAATGCTGCCTCAATAGAACAATCATGTGACCAAATAAGCCATGGAATAATTTTCCTCTATAAATATAAGGTGATTCAAACAAGACTTTGAAAATTGGTTCCATGTACACCATCTAGCTTCATGGTCCTTTAGCATGTCCCTTGCATTAAATTCCGCTGATATTCTCATATACATGAGCGTGGCCTTTATCGACAGCGCCTGAAAGCTTCTAGATTGCCGAATGCCATTTAATCAGACTAGTTCCCTTCACATACATGGTGGGAACGAACGAGGGAGTGAGGAAGAGACTCAAAGGCCATGAGCAGAGTTACAAGGCTAATCCGTGCTCTCCTCCTTCTGTAATTAGGAGCAAATGGCAGCAGAGAAAGTCGTTACCACCCAGCAGGCAGGGAAATAGAAATATCAGGGCTTCACTCCTATTTTTCCCCTCCAGCAAATCGCCGTCTGTGGAAGTGTTTAAAGCGGAGTCGCTTTGAGTGTCGCGTCTTGAAAGTCTTTTAAAACGGGCCAAACTTTTTATGTGCGTACACTTCCTCTAGTTTTGAAGCTGGTTTAAAAAATCGATGTCCCCTTTATTTCACTCTGAGAGTCGAGCAGTGGGTGGCTGCTAGACGAAGGTGCAGGCGTCTGCTGAACGTTCTCCCAAGCGTGGAGAAACAGCCATGTTTTCCTTCACCACTTCCTGCGCTCCCAGCATGGTGCCGACGTGTGAAGAGACAGAGAGAGAACCGTGGGCTGGAACTCCAGCTGTAAACATCCCTCTTTATGTCCTGCTGACAGTGTGTGTGTGTGTGTGTATGTGTGTGTGTGTGTGTGTGTGTGTATGTGTGTGTGTGTGTGTGTGAGAGAGAGAGAGAGAGAGAATAAGAGAGAGCTTTGAGTTGAGGATGAAGGTCAAAGTCACTTAACACAGGTATACCGTACACAGGTATACACAGGTAAACTGTTACATTCTGAACGTTTAGGATGTAACATGGAAAACATGATTTCTAAGTCATGTTAACGAATACACCTAACTGACATTACTACTGTAACAGGATACTGAGCTACTGTGATCTTTCTTTGCTTGAATTGGATATACTTTTTATGATTAAAGGATGTGTCATACATTTGAGGTCAGACTTTGTCAGTTTGCCCTTTAGTTTGTCAAACAGCTCTAAATGGTCTACAAGGCCAGGCTAATAAGCATGATTACAGTCCTATCATGAGTGCAGGCAGAGCTTTTTCGTCAGTTCTTCTTGCCCGCCTCTGTCTTCTTTCTCTCCATCTGTCTCTAGTGGCGTAGTATCATGAATTTAAGCCTCCAACCCGTGCCCCTCCCCATCTCTCGCTCTGAGCTAGGCTTAACGAGAACAGTAGTATGTGATTCAGCTAATAGCTTACGCTTGTGAAACCCAGTGATAGAGTCTGAGAGGATTATAGCTCTATCAATATCTGTTTATTGGAAGATAGGAGGAGCGATAAAGTACGGAGGGAAGAGGGAGTGCGACATTCCTGTGATGTCCGTCTGTTTTTTGTTTTTTTTTAAATCTTGGATGACATGGTGCTTTAGGTCTGTTTAAAGAGATTTACAACCAACCAGGAGTCCTAGCGTCAGCAATAAGATGCAAGCAGGAAACGGACTGGAAAGAGAACTACAGTGGTTCCTCGACACATGATTTTAATCCGTTCCCGGAGGTGAGCTCTTTAAGGCGAAAATGTGTATTGTGAAACGCATTTTCCCATAGGAAATAATGTCAATGCAGATAATCCGTTCCAGCCACCTAAAAAAAATTTCCAATATTACTCATTTCCAACAATTTTCCATAATCATATTTTTGCACATAAACACAACCAAATCCTTTAGAAAGGGCATGTAAATGAAGTAACATATGTAATTAATAGACATTAAACCTCACGTACCCTTAAGCCATGATTCCTCTTGGAAGAAAATGGAAGAAAACCTACAAAAAAAATCATAAAATTTGTAAACTTGTTTTGCTTGGCTTTCCACTGACGCAAACGAGATTTGACACACGTGTGACATACGTCTGGACACATGAACAACGGTCAGTTCGGCTCATTCGTAAGTACGAGAATTTGTGAGGCGGGGCGCTCTTATGCCGAGGTACCACTGTAACATTTTAAAAGTAGTTATAGCTCACTCAGAAACAGGCAGAAAAATATGCAGGTTATTTTCCTGCACTCCAATTCCAAAAGCAGACAATTCGTCATTCGTATGATATTAATAAGGGGTAGGGATTTTAATTATAATCACTGTTACACTACAGCTAATCTGATTCTCTGTGTGTTTGATCTGGCCTGAAAGGAGAGAAATACAGAGAGACAGATGAGCATATCATGGCTGATGGATGCCACTCATGAGGAAAAGAGAGAGAGAGAGAGAGAGAGAGAAAACGATGAGTTGCGATGCTATGAGCCTCCATATGGAGAGGATGGTCTGTTGGCCGGTTGGCACCGGGGTCCAGGACTGCCCCGCCGGCCTGGCATGGGCTCACGAAGCCTGGGCACTGAGCAGGGGGAGGCCTGGGGCACTGGGACAGATTTAGATGTAGAGCGCCAGCTCTGGGCTCAGTGGGAAGTGGCGGGAGATGGCTGGCAGGCCGGCGACGGCCATATGGAGGGCAGGTTGGCACTTTGGCAATGGCTGCAGCATGCACCTGCAGTAAAAGCAAACTCGTGCCAGGAGAGGCTCCGCCCCTCTTCCAGACTTAATTTTTAACACCACTTTTTTTTGTCCCCCCCATCACCCCCCTGCATTCTTTATTGACCCACCGGCTTTGCTCTCAGCCAGTGGGGAGGAACGCAAACACAGCAAGAAGCCTCTCTTCTGATTTCTTTTCCCCCCTTTTCTCCCTTGTTGTTTTTTCTGGGTCTCACACTCACACCCTTTGAACCTCACAGCATTCTTCTCCTTTTCTTCAGATCATGGTTAGCCATGCTGCACTTTTAATTTAACAAAGCACTCGACTCAGTTACTGAGTTTTTGCTCTTCTCACAATTCTCCTGACGTCATCATAGGCTAATAAAGAGCTTGATTTCAGGAAGGATAATTATATATCATCATCCCCCCTTTTCAGACTGAGGATTATACAATGACATTTAACAAATTATTTTTGCAATTCTGTGGCTAGTTAGCCAGCGAGATGAATTAGCCAGCTAGCATGAGGAGTAAGGAATCTTGAGGAAGTGTCAATAGGAAAGAAACGCAATAGTTTAGGGGTAGAAGTGGATTAAAATGCTAACCTTTGTGTGTATTTTTATATATGACTGGTAAATTAAAAAAAAAACACTTTATCATTTATTGTTACAAATATGCAATATGACATTTTTGCATAATTATATCCTTTTTTCTTATGGGATTGAAATATTT
>QMIH01000100.1:227852-241814 GCA_003987875.1 Clarias batrachus
TATATATATATAAAGTGAAAACATTCCTAAAAAGTAACAATCATCACTGTTAGCTAAAATGAGCTAATATGACAGGATTTTTAAGCCATATCCATTAAAAACCTCAAAATCCTTGGAGCTAACGCAAGTCCGCTAGCTATAATGAATTACAACTCAGAATCTTTAGTTCTAAACCTGACTAGTTAAAGTAGCTATATTAGCTAAGCTGACAGAATTTTCTAGTCACATTGATGAATACTCAAAATTATTTCCAAACACTAGCCAGAAAATTCATAAAAAGGAAAAGTCTCAAGAGTTAACACTGGCCAGCTAGCTAACACAAGCTAACCTGACAAGAAGTCACATTCATAAATAATCAAAATCTTTAGCCCTTACGCTATCTTATATTTGCTCAACACTGACAGGATTTTATTTAATAATTATTGATCTTTAGCCAGTTAGCTAACTTTACTCAGTTAGCTAAAATAAACAAAATATGACAAGGTGACAATGACTACAGTACATTTCACATTTATGAATACTGGTGCCAAAACTAGCCAGCTAGCTAAAAAGCAGCTAACCTGACAGGATTTAGAAGTTACATACGTTGTTACATAAGCAAAATAGTGTTTAACAACATAGTCAGCTAGTTAAAATGAGCTAATGTGACATGAAAACTCAAAATGTTTAGTGATAAAACTAACAGGTTAGATTATATGAGCTAACCTGACAAAATTTGTTGGCATATCATCATAAATAATCAGCTTTACTAACACTAACCAGCCAGAATTAGTATTAGTTAGACCGGTTAGTATTAGCATTCGTATTAATAATCGGTCTTACTAATACTAATCCTGGCTGGTTAGATGTAAACGTTAATGTAAATAGGATTCTGAGTGGGATGCTCCTCGTAGTGCTTTTATTATCACTGATATTCCTCTGATATATGGGGAATATAAAAGTGAATAAAGCTATGCAAAATCGCGGGCATTAACCAAGAAGAGTGCCTGATGTTGATGGTATTAAGTGTATTCGCTTATATCTTATACTGAAGGTTACCCGTGGCTCCGCCCGCGTGCATTAGGTTTACTTTACTGGAGTGTGCGGTCAACACGCTGTCTCTACCGACGTCGCTCCAATGTTTTCGGCAGCCCGTATGTGCTGTCGCTGTAGACGCATCACAGTCTGATCATGGGGCCGCCATTGCTGTAACCTTTGATGGAACTACCTGCACAAACAAGATTTCGGTTTTATATATACAGTAGATATATACAGTAGAATATACTGTAGATATATATTTTGGACAATTTAAGTAGTAGCATGTATTGTTAATACATACCCAGATTTTGTGTGAAATCTGCAATAATGGCTTTCTCAGTCTTTCTCATGTTTGTTTCAGCGCTCTAATTAGTGATGGCTTCAATCCTGTGCGTTAAGAAGGTTCAATGGTCCAGGCATGCGCACCATTTTCTGTGTGGGAGTCCTTATTTTGCGTTGCTGTGCATCTCTCTATCTCTCTCTCTCTCTGTTACCGTGTGTGTGTATGAGACAGAGAGAGAGAGCTTGTTTTCTGTGCGGTGGAACAGTTCAGAGGTTACGGATCCTCTCAGCAGTGCATCTCTCTGAAGGCCTGTAATATTAACGAGGAAGCTAAGTGCAGCAGACAACTGTGGGCACACTCGCAGGGCTCGGCGAGAAGGCGAGGTGACTGCTATTGAACTCTTGTGCTGCCCGAGACGAAAATAAACACTTGCCAAACACCCGCGCTATTTGTCTTCTTCACCGACAAGTGATATGGGAGGGAGTAAAAAAATAATTTTGTAAAAAAAAAAAAATTTTAAACACAGCATGAAAGTGTTAAATCTTGGGGGCCAAAAACAAAAAAAGGAAATAAAAGCAAACAAAAGAGGCAGTGTTTAATTGGATTGAACTGCTTTGGTACTAATGAGCTGCTAATTGGCTTTTGTACTCTGCTCTCCCACTTCTCTTCTCACCATGCTCCGCTCAGTTTCCCTGTGTTACAAACAAACACGGCGAGGAGACGAGGTGCAATCGCGTGTTCCTGCTGACGGGGAAGTAAATTTAGCTTCAATTGAATTAATATGGATTAAATTACAGAAATATCTCTGCATAAACATTTGCCCTGTCAATCTCCTTTGACGCGATCATCGGTGCACAGCAAATGCAAAACGTTAGAGCGTCTTGATGTTTGAGCCGAGTGTTCTTTACTAGGTCCACACTTTTGAGCGCCGTGTGTTTAACTCTATCCTGTGTGTATCAGCATTACTACATTTTTATCATTTTCCAAAAATATCTCAGAGCTTCAGTGAATCATTTCGTTTAGCTCCTATAGACAGGTTGTGATCATAAAGACCGAAAGGTCCTGTTGCTCATCTCAGGATTCTTATTAACAACATGATCATACTGAACATCTTGTTAACACACTCACTTACAGGAGCTTTAGTCTTCTACACTTATATACTGTGATTATTTATTACCGTACTACCTGAAACACACAGGTTCCCTTTCGAGTCTGGTTCCTTTATTTCCTCATTGTGACAAAAATCTACATAAATGTCTCTTGCGTTTTGTTCTAAACACTATACCAACAAAATTAATTTAAGCGGGTACGGGGTGGCACCAAGACCAGGACGCGCTGCTCATCCCTCCTCCCCTTTATCCAGATGGCACATAGCGAGAGCCAGGAGACAGTACGAGATTGCTGTGGTTCACTGAAGCCGAGCAGGAGAAGAAGGCACGAGCTCGGGTTCAGCTGGTTCTGAGCCGCTGATTGGCTGAGCCACCTGTCCGTTCTGCGAGTTCTGTGTGCCAGGCGTGCTGTGGAGCGGGCAGCACCCTGCTGGTGCCATCCGAACGAGCAGATGTTGTCGTGTAGCTGGCTGCTGGGCATTCTGGGCCGTGTGTGTTGGTTGGATGGTGGGTCGTTGCGGGGAGTGCCAAAGGCCAGCGGCCCTCATCATGCCCCTGTCAGTCTGGGTTTGTTCTGACTGATCTGTAGCTCTCCTGGAGAACCGGTGACGAACTTACACCCTGCTGTCTTTCCCAGGAAAATAATGACTATGCTCAGCTTAAGAAAAAAAAAAAAGAGGAGGGCGTATCACACTAAACTGTTTAAAATTTAAAATGTGCACGAATATGGTGAAATTTGGAAATGCCCTTTAATTTCTTTTACCTTTTTTCTTTCCAGCTAGTTAACTGTTGCAATCATAACTTTATATTAATTGTTTTAACAAAGTATATTCCCTGCCATTTTTTCATTAATATATATATATATATTTGGCTGGGTTTTAACAATCCTATTAGATATTCCCCATATTGTGACCTCATATAAGTAATGCCCCTCCCCCAGCTTCTTGCTATTCTATGCATGTAGACATGGCTCAGCAGAAACTCGTTTACATAAACACTGAAACGGCGCATTCGGAAAAGGAGTGAAACAGAGAGCGTTTAAGGCATGACATTTTTTTTTAACTTGTTAAAGAAGTAGTATAATATGGGACCTTTAAGAAAGCCTTTAAAATACTGTGACAGCGGCTTTTTTTGTTCATCCCCAATACTGAAAATGATATTTGTATGGTTACAATATATGAAATTTGTAAATCTGACCGTGCCTTAGACCTATTTGTAGCTCGGTCCCTACATTTTTTTTTGTTTAATACAGAAATACTGAGACGGTCTTTTTAAATTGTGTATTAAATTGTACATTTTTAAATGTCATAAGGTAAATTTAAGGTGCTGTTAACAAAAAAACAATCAAAATGAGGACTGGTCCATCATGTTTTAAGGTCACCGTGTTATGATTAAGCGATGAACATGATAACAATTTTAAGAACAATCATGTGTGTAAAAAAAATCTACTAGTTTAGGTAGAAATCACTCCTAGTATTTTACGATATTATATAATGATAATTTATACTTGTACATTATAATTTATAATGATATTTGCACATCATTTACAAGGAAACATACACAGGAAACACACTTGAATTCAGTATCAGGTATTCTGATGATTTATAATAAATTGTATATTGACGTTTAAAATATGTTGAACAAAAATCATGATGAGGTTTTCTCTTTATTTGGTCTATTTAAAGGCACGAACACGGTGCACACACTTCAGCCTTGTGTAGCCTCGCTTGCATTTCTTCCTAGAATTGTTCCTATTTTCATCCAGCGTTTTTTTTTTTTTTTCTTTGCTTGTTTGAACACTGGTGTCAGGATTGGCAGCGTGTTTTTTTTTTTTTTTCCTTTTCTTTTTTTCTTTTTGCTGTTGGCCTTGATGCTCTCTTGTCAGTCTCCTGCAATCAGCAGAGAAGCTTTTATGGCTCGGGCTCTGCATGAGAGAGATGGCAGCTTCCGTGCAGATGGCAGATGTTAATAGCTGTAAAAGGGAAATTCAGGCAGTAAAAATTTGCCAGAGTTAATATCTCCTCCCCCCAAGGTGAGACCTCACACTCGTCTCCTCCGCCCCACACGCGCCATCTGCGTTACACACACTTCACAGCTCCGCTGAGATGAGCTACCTCGGGTGCTCGGGTTGTAAAAGTAAAGTAGTGTGTGTGTTTGCGTGTGTGTGTGTGTCTGTGTGTGTGTCTGTGTGTGTGCTAATATCAAGTGGACTACAATATGAGTCCTTTGCATGAAAAAAAAAAGCTCTCCACTCTCAAACCAGGCGTTTGGATAAGCAAACACTTTCCTTTATTTGGTTTGTAATAGATATCAGCCAAATCATCCGTTCCATCTCTCTCTCTCTCTCTCTCTCTCGCTGTCTCACACACACACACACACACACACACACACACACACACACACACACACTCTGGTGATTGCACGGAGCAGGGATACAGGGTTGATTGCCTTCCTTGATCACTGTTATTCATTAACCCTTGTGCCTACAGGGAAAAACCAGTGCGCTGTGCAGTGTGCAGGGGTCAGGGGTCAATCTGAACAGCCCGTCATTAGCAACCAGCACATAGCCAACTCGGTGTGTGTGTGTGTGTGAGAGAGAGAGAGAGAGAGAGAGTGAACCAGATTCAGACAGCAGTGCTCCAGGACAGCCACTAGGCCCAAATCATGACGAGAACGTTCTGTACAGCGGTGATATCAGACGACGTTAGCACGCCTGGAAGTGGTGACCGAACCCTGTTTTTCAGCCGAGCACAAAGTGCAAGGATGCATTATTTCATTATTTTTTTTTTTAGATTTGTGGTTAATACAGAGTCATTACAGGGAGCAATAATTCATTATAGCTTCCAAATAAACCTGCTGTAGAAAGAAACTCTTCTCGTACCGTCGATTATATGGAATCATATAAAGACTCTAGCTGTACTAGAGTGTATCTATAGATAGATGAATAGATAATCACGTTTGCTGTGCTTCAGGGGGCGGGGTTACATGTCAGCTTGGTTTGTGATGTCACAAATTTATTCAAATTGCCTCAACAACCTGAGACGACAATGTGGTGAAGCCTTAAACCTTAAGCAACAGAATCATCGTGCTAATCTGTTCCACTAGTTAACCTAGGGATGGGGCCTCCGAGTGGCGCAGTGGTAAAAGCGCTCGCCCTATCATCCGGAGATGGCGAGCTCGATTCCCAGGTGATGCTGTAACCTCTCGCAGCTGGAGAGAGAGAGAGAGAGAGCTGATTGGCCGAGCTCTCTCAGAGGGGAGGGATGAGAGGTACTTAGTGCTCCCACATTAATCGCGGCTCTACAGCCAATCAGGGGCGTCTGTGAGCTCGCGCGAGCGGAAGGAGTGGATAGCGCTGTCCTCCGAGTGTGTTACTCCGCCCCCAATGGTGTGCGGTCGGCTGGCGTCACATGGTTCAGCGGAAACACGTGATAGTCCTCGGCCCTCCCGCCTGAGTGGTAGTAGTAGCCTTAATGAGGGAGCCCCCTAGTGACCGGGAGGAATTGGACACGACTAAATTAAATTAGGGAGAAAATCGGGGGAAAATCGAAAAAAAAAGAAAAAAAGTATAAACCTAGGGATGAACGTAATCATTATTGCTTTGTTTACTAAAAACTTTTTCTTGAGTCATTCGAATACAATAAATCATCCTTTACTGCTTATAACTTTATTATAGCATCTAAATTATTCTCCATTCTCACAGTATGCAGTATAAACCTGTAGTAGTAATAAAAACTAGAATTTGAGACAATTGACTAGTCTTTGATGGTCAGTCGTTATTACATTAGATTGTACGAACCTGATTTAGAGGCGGGGTTACACATGATTGGTTGTGTGATGTCATAAAATTATTCGGATACGTTCAAGAACTTCCCAGGTCCACAAAAAAGTTTGTTTTGTGGATCGTACCTGATAACCAGAAGCGTTTCCCAGCAGGCGCAGCATCTAACGTGGATAAAAGTTCACGAGTGATCGCGGTTGTTATGGTAACTGTTTACAATTTGGAATTTTGCCAAGTCTTAAATAACTCCACAAAACTACAACAACGCAAGTCGAGAGTAAAAATTTATCAACTATACGGGATGGAAATGCACAAAAGGGGGCGCCTCTTGATTTGCATAATCATACACATCCATCGATTGTGGCATGTTGAATGGAGATAAGGTGCAGAGGCTAGGGCGAGGACTGCTCTAGTCATTTCATGGCGCTAGAAATGTCCAACTAAGTACTGCTGGAGCAGAATGTTTCTCATTTCCACTTCGTTATCACCACTTCGTCAGATTCTCTTTTTATTTGTTTGCTTCGTTTTCAGCTACAATTCAGTACCAAAGTCAACTCCAAGGATAAAATATTTTCTCTCTTATCCACATCTTTCCTCCGTACCAGTAAAAACCCGGACGGTTTCTAATATCGCAGAAGCCATTATACGTGTTTAGGCACTTCTTGCTCACGTATGCAGGAGTTATGATGGTTAAAGAATACAGACGGATGTTTCAGGAAGCCCCGGTTTATTGTTGCCGTGACAGGCAGGGGGAGGGCAGAGGCCCCGGTTCATTAGAGGCGGATTTTTACTGTCCGTCGCCGCGTGGTGCCTCTTGAGCGCCGAAATGCTTTGAAAGGAAAGAAAAGGAAGGAGCCTTATTGAATTTCATTTTTCGAGCAAGTACTTAATGTATCGCGATTGCTTTCCATTCTTTCCCTGCGCTGCGTCTGACATCTTTTCCTCCTCTCCTCCACTGCGGCTTTCTTTGTGCCGTATCTGTGGATGTCGAAAGGGACTAATGCTAATTTTCACAGAGAGGACAAGATGGAGTCTCGTGATAAGCAAGGCGCAGACGTGATGGCCACACTAATGCAGCTCTTGAGCTCACAATAGACCGTAGACCGTAGCAATAAAATCACTTGCCTTATATTGTGTAGCTCCCCCTTGTGACATCTAAACAGCTTTGATCCATCGAGCCGTGGACTCCACAGGACCTCTGAAGGCGAGATGTTAGCAGCAGGTCCTTTAAGTCCTGGAGTGAGTGAGGTGAGGCCTCACTTGTTCATCCCGCACGTGCTATGGACACTTGACCTTGTCACATCCCTCAAACCATTCCTGATCCATTTTGCAGTTTAGCGCCCAGTTTAGACCCTGTCTTTGTTAAATGGTCGTCCTTTCTTGGACCACTTCTGGCAGGTACTAACTCCTGTATCAGACCTGCTTTTTTTGGATCTTGCCCATTTTTTCTGCACATTGATTTTGAGAACTGACTCTTCACTTGCTGATGAATATGTCCCATTGACAGGTCCTAGTATCCCAGGGGACTCAGGGCACTAGGACCACCCTAGGTACATCCAGGACATAGTGCCAGTCTATCAAGGGGCACAAGCGTACACACGCTCACATACTATGGGCAGTAGTATTTGGAAGTGCCAGTTAATTCATCTGCATGCCTTTGGACTGTGGGAGGAAACTGGTGTACCCGGAAGGAAACCCATTAAGCACTGGAAGAACATGCACACAGACCCAAAGGGGGGGAGGGGCTCGAACCCTCAACCCTGGATGTGCGAGGCTGCAGTGCTAACCACTACACCACCATGTCCCCACCAGCTCCAGATCCAAGACCTCAAATTTATCTTAATCGCCATCATGATTCAAAGAAAAAAGAAAACTCGGCAGGGTCTCTGGTGTCTTAGTCATCGGCTCTTGAAAAGTCTTTTCTGACATCTTCTTTATTATCAGCATCCAGGATGAGGCACCAAGCTCCCTCAGTGTCGTCTTACGCCATGCTGTTTTCCAAAAGACGTTTGGAAACTTTTGGAGTTTGTGTCCTACTGGAAGGACATTTTAATGGTCTGTGCAGTGGCCGGTTTTCATTTGACTGACTTTTTTTGGGAGGGATTTGCGTTTGCATTAGGGCAGGACGACATGACCATCAGCTGCTTGTAAAACAGAGAAAGTTTTGCCTTATTTTACGAACTCTTGTAGCTAAGACTCATTATAAGGGCCTTTATAGGGTTAAAGCAATTAGTCATCATAGAAATGTAGAGTAATGTGCACAATGTGGCCAAAAGCACACCTAACCATCACATGGACCGATACATGGTTCTTCTCCAGACTGTTCCACAAAATTAGAAGCTCACACCCGTCTGGAGCACACAACTACGAAGCTTCTGCAGTCCGGCCGAGCTAAACTGACTCGGTATCTTTCAACATTTTAAAGTTGAATTGGTATCATCCAAAGTTATGGTGTATTTAGTGCCAATTAAAATGGGTTCTTTCCATGAAAATAGCTGTATGGTTAGTTCCAGGGAAGGAAAAGAGTTACATTCTGACAATTGTGACTTGAAAGCATCTGAATTTTCCCTTTAAAATCTGTTATTCAAAAAAAAAAAACCCTTCATGACATTTGCTCACGTTTAAATCATTGTATCGCCTTTCCATATCGAAAGTGTTAAAGTTGTGGTTTTAAAATTGCATTAATTCGACAAATTCCTTTAGACATCATGTATAAGTGCATTTAAACAAAACAAGTTTGCAAAAATGGGTCAGAATCAAATTATGTGTTGAATACAGTTTTCTGAATGAAAGCATAATGCACAATTGCTCTTTACGGAATGTGTGTGTGTGTGTGTGCGTGCGTGCGTGCGTGCGTGTGTGTTGATGTAAAGGCATGGTGTTCTGCCTAAACAATGACTGATGATACGTTGAGAGCATCACGAGACTGAAAGCATGAAAGGGTTTAAATGCGTTTTAGTGTTTCGGCAGCCTTTAAGGAAAACGAGAGAGAGAGAGAGAGAGAGAGAGAGAGGACAACATGTCAGTGCTGGTTAAACACAGCGACGGGGAGAGGCTGAGGAGGGAAGAGAGTCATGGGTGGTTTTGTTAAACACGATAAATAACACAGGAGACGGCAGCTAAATGGAAATCAATGTGATTAGTCCATTAGCGTGGGCTTGAACTCGCCGTGGTTTTTAACATCTCTCTCTCTCTCTCTCTCTCTCTCTTGCTGCCCTCCTCCATTAAGAGGCTTATCAACCTAGAGGCCACTTTGGCGTTCAGTCTGTCATGATTTCCTCTCTTGCACTTTTTCCTCCTGTCTCTCATCCTCCGTTTTTCTTTCTACCTTTGCCCTTCCTGCCTCCCTTCCTTTTTCACCCAGAAACCCGAGGACAAAGGCGTGGCCCTGCAATTATGGCATTTTCTCTTTAAATATTTTATTTCGGTTTGCATAACCCGCTTAATCGCCTTTATTCGAGTGATTAACCATGTTCCTGGCGATTGTGCAGTTAAGTGGTAAGTCATAATTAGAACAATAATTGCATTGGCCGAGGCCGCTCTCTCTCTCTCTCTCTCTCTCTCTCTCTCGCTCCGGCCTGCCATCTGTTCTGGGGGAGGAGTGAGGGAGGTGCGCGGGAGGATTAGAGACATTTTTACCCTGCTATTAGTGTTTTACGCACAATACAAGTGCACGCTCGTACTGTAGCTATTGTGTCTGCATCGCTGTGCGCCGTTTAACCTGAGACCTGCACAAACCTTAAACTCCGACTGATCGCTCCGTCTCGTCTGCGAATCGTGGCGCTGTTAGCAACCACAATCAGGAATGAATCAGTAATGGAGTTACTCTGCTGTTTATTATAATGCAAAATTGACTTTTTAGACATTCAGAAGGGAATGTCTCCAGTGTGTGTGTGTGTGTGTGTGTGTGTGTGTGTGTGCACCAACCATGAAAACATTCCCTGCTATTTATCGACATTTTCATTTTTGTACAGACCGGAGCCTAAGCATAACCAATTAGCCCCTAATGTGACCTCATATAAGGAGAAACCCCTCCCCCGGATTGTTTTTTGGAGAGGCGTGGTTCTTATATAGCAGTAGATCATTTGCTTAAACACTGAGGGAGGAGTCAAATAAAGGAATTTTGAAAAGGTACTGTCTGAAAAAAATGCTTTATGAGTATAATTTCAGCTGGAAAAAATGTAAACAGCGTAAACTCTTGATGTCGGGAAGCTTAGCGATACAGCGTTACCTCTGACACTGGAGACTCCTTCCATAAGCGCTAAACAATTAAACATCTCCAGTATGTGAATAAGTTGTTGCTATGGAAACCATTTACGTAACGCTGCTGTTATAGGAAATTAATCAACACCTTTGGAGAGGTCCAAACTTGCCGCGGTATAAAAACCGACGATATGAGACAAGTATACTGACACATGGATTATTTCAACAATGCTGCCGCGTTAACGCTCTCGTTTTTATGAACTACAAATACGAAACGATGACTATATCAATTACGAAATGCTTATTTGTTTCTGTCACCAATAAATGTGAGACCGTCTTTAAGACCGATGTGCAGCAATGAAAGCAAAAAAACCGTAACGCTCCCAATAAAGCCAGTGATGGAGACGTTTGAAAACGAGCGCGTGCCGGTGAAGGATTTGTGTTCGCATGATTTGCGTGTCAGATTTTATTGCCTTGTTTTCTGACAGTGATGAGGTTTTAATGCTTAGCAGCAGATGCTGAAACCCCTGACATAAAGCTGAGTGTATGGGCTTACAAGCAGGAAGAAGACGAGGATGGATAGATGGATGGATGGATGGAGAGCGATGGAACTGTGCAGATGTTTAAAGAACACTGATACGTCACTTATCTTATCCAAGTATGCAGTCCATGACACACACTACAGAACACTAAATACACTGTGTAAATACCCTCTGTGTTCTGATGTTAATCAGGGGTTCTGATCAAGGGGCCATTCAGGTCAAACCGGGACTTTTGATTGTGCAGAATAACAGAACATATTCTTTTTCTCTATATAATCCCCCGCTACACTAATACACTTATCCCAGTTTTTCCTGCTCCGTGTCTCAAAACACTGGCCTCCCAGGAATTCCTTCGATGGCCCCAAACATATAGAAATGGCTTGGAGCGACTGATGAATCATGTTGCGTGAGCGTGTTAAAATATATACAAACTATACAGTACAAAAGATGCCACTTCGATGTGTAGGATTCGCATGTTATACCCTCTTCACATGTTATGCTCTCTTCTTTCTTTTTCTTTTTTTTTGGGCTTTTATTCTTTCATTTTTTTTCCCCCAAACTGATTTCATAAATGACATAACGCTGTTTGTCATAATGCAGTTTTTATATTTGGCATAATGCAGTGATTTTTTTTTTCAGTAATCACCACCCCCCCACACACACACATTTTCAGGAGGAAGAGATTGAAATACAGACAATGATGAAGGATGAAGGCGTCACTCCCAGGGCTCTCAGGCCGCTCGAGAGCTTCGCTCTGATTAGGAGTGCCTTCGATTTTTAGTTGAGATTACAAGATTTTTTTTTTTTTTTGCCTCTTAGGAAGAAAAAGAAAATCACCAGAATGTGCTTTATGATAAGTTGGGCAGACAGACAGACCACCAGACAGACAGACAGAAAGATAGATAGATAGACAAAGATAGACAAATATTTGGATGGATGGACAGATGTGCTAATGGTTAAACAGAAAAATGGACAGACAGACAGATATGTGATAAACAGACCGACTGGTGAATAGATGGATGGATGGATGGATGGATGGATGGAGTGTATTAGTCCATCCTCAGTGTGGTGACTTCTTGATTCCTGTAGTCCCTGTCACATCAGTGCCTCAGTTCTTGACAGAGGAGTGTTGCCTGGAGCGGCTCTCACCTCTGGACGCTCTTATCCAGCTCTCCGTAGACTCGGCTGTGCTCCGCCTGTCCTCCTGTCTCCGAGCGCTCATCGCTCACGCTGTAAAATATCCATTAGGATCCTCCGGGCTGGGACGCTAATGACAGGAGCAGACGGATTTTGAGGAACATTCCGTCTCGCTGATTAGCGTGCGAGGTGAGAACGCTGGAGGCTAATTACCCTGAGTTATCGTCTGCCGAGTTTCGACGCAGCGCTAACTGGCTCCATCAAAACAGCTGGAGCGTCCCGGAGCAGGCCCGGCTTTGTTGATCGCGAGACAGCGACTGTGTTTCCGAGAGCTTTCTCAGTGACAGGTACCGATTAGCACGTCGGCTAACGAGCAGAGGTCTGTTTGTGTTGGTTCTTTATTGTGTGCAGGACAGAAAAGGTGGAATTCATTTGAATGCTGAGCGCGATGGGGACGAGGTGTGCGCTCGATCCGCGTCACCCGTCTGTTTGCTTGCGATTGTCTTTGTGGCGACCCAGTTCCACAATTTCGAGAAAAGTTCTGAAGGGTAAAGTCAGAGTTAGGGGCGGAGCCACCGTGTGTAGCTTTTCTGCTGCTTTATTCATATGCAATATTCTGATAATGTTCAAATTCATACCGATATCCAACCAGCTCGGGTTCCTTCCTTGTACACACTTACAAGTACCGTTCAGTCTGGATCGTTGCAGTTTTTTATTTTGTCCCTCATAGTGGACTCTCTCTCTCTCTCTCTCTCTCACTCTCCATCACATGGACTTTCCTGTAGGACCTCTTTGGCAAGCTTGAGAACTCCAAACTATATCATACTTTTCACAAATGGGTTCCATCCGAGTTCTTGGGGTCTGAGAACTCTCGATGATAGTAAAAGGCCCTGATGTAGAGTTCTCTGTTGAATCTTTCATGGTTCTCCTGAAGTACCAACCCAGAGGATCCTTTTGAAGTCCAGGTTTAATCTTTAAATGTGTCATCCAGTCTGAAAAAGGAGCTCACCAGGGTTTCTTAGCTTTATCGGGCATCATATCCACACACATCGAGGGTTCCTTAAGGGTTCTTTGGATACTTAAATGGTTCTATCTAAAATTCTTAACCGTTCCTCTGGAGAAACAAACCAAAGAACTGTTTTTAGGTTCTAGATTTCATTATTTCATAATTTTAATAACACTAGACGTCATAATGCGTTTTTACAGTCTGTGAGCAGAACATGATTACTCAGTGGATAAGGGTTTTGTATCTGTAAGGTTTTTCCAGGATGCTTTAGGGTTCCAGATTGAACCTCCTTTTCTTGTTGTTGTTTTTTTTTTGTATTACTTAGAGTCACGATGTGCTTTTGTGGAAATGTATTGTGTGAAAAGGGTTCCTTAAGGGTTTCTTGGATGGTTTGAGGTTGTAGAACAGGGAAACATACTGATGTACAGCAGACGTCTACGTAGAACTTCCTCAAGCTTGAGACACCGAGCAACTGTTAAGGGTTGTAGATATGAAAGAGTGTGTGCTGCAGTACTCTTTTTATGTGCCTGTGCATCATTTTCATGTTGAGCGTCTTAGGAGAAAAGCGTTCCTCAAGCGACAGGTAACGAGCACGGTCTTGATTAAAGGTTCCTCCTGGGTTCCCTTTGGAGGGTTAAAATAGTTTAAATGGTTAAATGAGGGTAAATGGTTCTCCTTGGGACTTTTTTTTTGAAAAACAACCAACAGTGCTGTTCACAGAAACAAAGCGTATAACTTTATTAAAGCTGTATTAAATGTTTCTCGTTTTTATGATAAAATAAAGAATTGTGGCCCTGATGTGTCGTGTTTAATGTAGCTAGAACAAAAATTGTGAAGGTGCGTGTTTAAAGTATTGCGTTGGAAACGACACAGAGACCTGGTAC
>QMIH01000100.1:242233-262478 GCA_003987875.1 Clarias batrachus
GAGAGAGAGAGAGAGAGAGAGAGAGAGAGAGAGCTGGTCTGGATGTCTGACTGCTTCACACGATAGAATGCAGAAGAGTAGAGCTTCATTTTCTTTTTATATTCATTAATTCAGTCCCCACCCCTCTGTGGGACATCGCTGATAATCATATAAGAGACCCAGATATCCGCCGGCCGACTCGACTCTACGTCATTACTGTTCTGTTTGAATCCTTTTACTTTTTTTTCTCTCTGTCTTTTTTTTTTTTTTTTTAGCAATTCAGTGACGTCTGAGAAAAACTCAAGTCATTTCCATTGAAACATCAGCCAGAGCCGAGAGTGAGCTTGGTAGATCTACCTATTTGTTTGTTTATTGATATTTAACCATTAATGATTGATTGATTTAATCAAATGATTTAGCTGTGTTAATAAAATGTAGAGACTGTACAGATTTACAAAACATTATAAGGTCACAGTGTATCATGGTGTTTTTATTTTTATTTTTATTAATATAATTAGATACATTAGTTTCATTATATCCAGAGTGCAATTATACTGTGTTTATAATACAGCACAATATCATATAACACAAATTAGGTGTGAGGAAAATGATGCCGCTCTGAGCGTGTGCGTAGTGAAGACTGAAGCGTGTCCCATGTTTATATGTTGTACTGTACTGTCTGGGGGGGGCGGGGCTAGCTCGGGGGTTAAGGTGTCGGACTGTTGATCAGGAGGTCTGAGCCCTGAGGTCCTCAGATACAATCGGGCATCGAGCTTGCCACCCGACCCCGTGAGTAACTACGGCATCTGCAGAAACGGCGGACATACAGGACTGTGTCTCCGGGGTGAGGAGCAGCCATCGGGGGCGCGGGGACGGACCCTTTCACCTTCACTCTACTGTCAGTACAAGCACTGATCAGGTATTATTAAAGGTAGCCGCCCTTTCCCAGTGTTTTCCCATTCCAGCCGTTTTCCAATTAAAGGCGGAGCTTATTTGCAACCTGGCAGCCATTTTTCTAAGCTACTGTATCTTTCAAATCCTCTCAATACTGCACTACTAGAAACATTGATCTATAGATCTTTTTTTCGTAAATACATTTTTTTTTCTGCTTTGCGACAGTGTGTACTGTTAAAAGTGCAATACAAATCAAATTTCATTTAATCTCACTACCAAACAATCCTTGTAATCCAAATCTAATAGTGCTCAGACAGACAGACGGACGAATGGACAAACTGCATTTCCTTTCTATCTCTCTTATCTCTCTCTCTCTCTGTCTGTCTCTGTCTCTCTCTCTCTCTCTGTTTTTCTGTCTGTCTCTATCTCCTCTCTCTATCTGTCTCTGTCTCTCTCTCTCTCTGTCTCTGTTTTTCTGTCTGTCTCTCCGTCTCTCTCTGTCTCTGTTTTTCTGTCTCTCTCTCTCTGTCTGTCTCTCTCTCTCTCTCTCTCTGTGTCTTTCTCTCTCTCTCTCTGTCTCTCCGTCTCTGATTCAGAGGCAGCATATGGTGTCAGTACGGCTGGGTGTTTACAGAGACATGTACTGTAAATACTGTGCAGATTACCGAGCGGCATTCTCATAATCCCTTCAAACCAACACCTTCTGTGCGGGCCTTTGTCTGGCCTGTCATTGGCTCATCCTTCCCTCTCGCTTCGGGGATTAACCGCGAGGTGATTAGTCGTATGTTGCCGTCCGTCACTGAAGAGCTTTTCTCGTTTCTTTGTCTTTGAGCCACTGGGATGACCTCTCGACCTTGGGGCCATGTGTGTATATGTTTTTGTGCTTGAGTGTGTGTGTGTGTGTGTGTGTGTGTGTGTGTATCTGAATATAAACTCTGTTCATAGCAAGATTTAAAGCAGAAGTGGGCGTGGTCTAAACTGCAAGGTTTGTTTGCAAGGTATGCCAGAGGTATTATATCATGTTATGTCTCAAATATCTTCTCTGCTCGACTGAAGAATATTTTATGATATTTCAGACATACAAATTAGTAACAGGGACAACTGACCGTCTCGCTCTCTGAGGCATCCTGATGTCAGGTATGAAATCCCGCTCACGCAGGGTCAAAACGTGTCTCACCCAGGTGAAAACGGGGATTTTCAGTTAGGATCATATAACAGCGTTTATTCATAATAATTAATGTTTCTTATCTCCCGATCCATGTAACACACATGTATACTTGTATCAGATAAAAAGAAACACAGTTGCTAAATACAGTTTCATGTCCTTTTATGTGTGGAGTGTCCGGAACTTTTTTGAATTTAAATCTTTCAACGATCTTAACTGTCATTTTCTTTAACTGTAAGATTTCACATAAAAAATCATAATCCTGAAAAAGTCTATTATTCTGAGATGCAAAATTGTTAAGATATTGCAACATGAATTTAACATGGTTACGGACACTACATTGTGTAGTATTAGCTTTTTAAGCTTTTTTACATTTTACAATTTTTCACAGGTCATATGCTTCTAGACGTTTACACCAATTTTAGTATCAACTCTCATAAAGAAACATGAATAATTAGCATTTTAAATGATCGTTGTTTGAAGCAGCCGACACGGTGGTGTAGTGGTTAGCACTGTCGCCTTGCACCGCCAGGGTCCGGGTTCGATTCCCGTCTCTGTGTGCATGGAGTTTGCATGTTCTCCCGTGCTTGGTGGGTTTTCTCCGGATTCTCCGGTTTCCTCCCACAGTCCAAAGACATGTAGGTTAGGCTAATTGGCGTTCCCAAATTGTCCGTAGTGTGTGAATGAATGCGTGTGTGTGTGTGATCTGCGATGGATTGGCACCGTGTCCAGGGTGTACCCTGCCATGTGCCCTAAGTCTCCTGGGATAGACTCCAGACCCCCCGTGACCCTGAATACAGGATTAAGCGGTATAGATGATGATGAGTGAGTGTTGTTTGAAGCGAGACAGTATAACACGGAAAAATGGCCTTTTTTGGGGGCAGATATAAAATCATCTCTCCAAAACGGCTTGAAACTTCTTTAGGGAGGCGAGACTGGTCACGTCCATGTTGTATAAACTTCAGAAGTAGCTCACACATCGGCACAGACATTTTCAGTATTGTATACAGTATATAACACGAACAAATAATAAAATCTGCTGTGTTTTCGCCGACCGCATGTTCAGGTGCGACAGCTGGATCTTCTGTATTTCTGTTCATTCTAGATCATCTACACAGCATGATTATAATAATACATATAAACTCATTCGTTCATCTATCTTCAGGAAATGCTTCTGAACCTGTGTGTGTGTGAGAGTGTGTGTGTGTGTGTGTGTGTGTATGTGTGTGTGTGAGCGATCTTTGATGTAGTGTGCAGTGAGAAATGGACTGCCTCTTCAGCAGCCGGGCAGAGCACTGGGTCAGAGAGGAAGGTTAATGATAGCAAGGCCCTCATCTCTAATGTCGCTCTCCTCTCTCTCTCTCTCTCTCACACACATACACACACACACACACACACACACAAGCAGGCACACTCACAGAATCCTGGACAAGATGAAAGCCCACCGAGAAACACCTTTGCTCTCTGTTAAAACACACCACATCGATCCTAACAATCCCTGCGCCGCTTTGAAGTATGTCACTCGCATCCATCTTTTGTTATTAGCCTTTAATGATTCAAATCTTCCTTCTTTTTTTCCTGCGGAGAGATTTTCTTTTCTTTTTTTTTTCTTCTTTTTTTTCTGACTGTATACAAAACCATACTCTGATATCCTGTAGACTGTATGTGTGTGCCGTGATGCTTTGGTTTCCTGCTAGCTACGGGAATGATCGGCCTGTTAGTTCGCTGTTGCCATGGAAACGTCTTGCTGTATTTCTCAATCTATGAGGATTACGTTATATTTTGTTATATATTAAGCGTGTTGACATCCTAATACACACACACACACACACACACACACACACACACACACACACACACACAGCGTTCAGTGGTGGGCCTCTATTATCCTCGATCTTTACATTTTCTTTGCATCTTAATTGCTAGTAACACCGCACCAAAACAGGAAACCTAAGACCCCAGGGGCCTGTGGGAACTGTGGCCCTTTCATGTTCCCTCTTTCTCTTGGGCCCTTTGAGGATTATCCGAGGCAGGGCAGTCTGGGGAAAGCCCATCGGTGTAATGGTGTAATGGTGTAAGTAGTGCACTTGGTTAACAAAAGGGAGCGCGAAGCTTTAAGTACTCTTAATAGAATAGACTCTTGTTTTGCATAGCGCTACAGACTGTATGTCATATCTGACTACGGAGGTCTTGGCGGGGATCCCCAAGGGCCTCTCGGCTCCCCCGCAGGGGACCCGGGTCTTTTTTTCTTTGTCACTACTTTTTTTTTTTTTGTTCAGTTCTTTTCTCCAGGAAAGCTTGATACTTGTTGTGTGTACAAAAGGAGAGAAGAGGGGGAGGTCCGAGCCGCGAGTATGGGGCAGCAAACAAAAAAACACGAAGGCGTTCTGATCCGTAACGACAAAGCGAAGGAGGAGGAGGAGGAGGAGATGGAGGGGCCCACATGCTTCTCAACTGTATCTACAGTACGTAGCAGCGCCTCATCTCTCATCTCCGTCCGCACACATGTGTCACATGTGTCATGAGCCAGATTCCGCGCATCACGCTCCGATGCCGTGGTCTCGCCTCGGGACCCACATTTGTCCTTTATCATTAAGTCACGACCCAGAAGAATTCTAATGTGCGTCATTTATTTTGTGAAATGAATAGCGCAGGAGTAAATGGGCTGTGCTTTCAGGCACACAAAAACAGGGGAAAAATGATTCTTTTATTTGTATACATAATAAGCGGCACTGCGGTTAGCGCCGTCACCTGGCTGCTTCAGGGTTTGGGGTTCGAATCTCACCTCTGTGTGTTGAGTTTGCATGTTCTCCTCATGCTTGGTGGATTGTAGGTTGATTGGTGTTCCCACATTGTCCATAGTGTGTGTGTGTGTGTGTTTGTGTCCTGTGAGGGGTTGAAGGTACCAACCACCAATGTTGGGCCCCAAGTTCCCTGAGACAGGCTCCAGGGCCCCTGCGACCCTGCACAGGATAAGCGGTATAGATAATGGATGAATGGATAACGTCTTATTATCACTTTAAACCTCTTAATCCACGTTCTTGCCAAATTATACACAAATAATCATACGGAGTTTCAGATTTTTACATTGCCTTTTTACATGCATTGAGTAAGAATTTCATACCATGAAAAAGGGTTAAGGTCCTCGGCGCAGGATACCCCCTGAACACCCCCCACCCCCCCATTCCTCACCGTCTGTACCGCCTTATCCTGTTTTCAGCATATCTGAGAAGACTTCGAGCACAAGGTGGGGTACACCCTGGACGAGGTGCCAATCCATCACGGGGGAAACACACTCACACACACTACGGGCAGTTTGGGGATGACCAATTAGCCTAATCCTGCATGGGAGGAGTCCAGGGACAGGCACAGGGGCGAGGTCCTTCAGGAAGGTTAAATATGAAAATGAATTCCTGAAGTTGCTGCATTTGTATTTGTATTTGTATGCTACATATTCTTATTTTGTTAATGCGCAGTCTAGCCGCAGAAATGTAACACAGATGTTTGTAATCCAAAGCAAATTGATGCTCCTGAGTCGACTATCTGAAGGTTAAGAGCCTTGCTCAAGGGCTCGACGCTGGGAAATGTTGTTAGCAGACAGCAATTAACCTACATGAGGAAAACATAACTCGCTATTCGGGTGGTAGTGTAAAAAATATATAAATAATAATTTAAAAAAAAAAATTTCTTGCTCTGCGTCGTGCAAGATTTTGTATGTAATGCGCATGAAAGAGAAAGGAAAAGGGTTAGCGTGGAGATCTAAGAGCGAGGTCAAGGGGTTCCCGGAGTCTGACGGCGAAGGCAGAGTCGGATCAGAAGCCAAGCATGTCTCTTTGTTTGTGATTTATTCATTAATGCATTCATTTATTCACAGCACACTCGGTGCCCGCGAGGTCCCGTCTCCTGTGGGTGATATATTGTAATGAATTTAACAGCGAGCGAGATCCTTCAAAAAGCTCATCAGAAGCTTAACTCACCCCCCCCATCCCTCTCTCCCTCTCTCCCTCCATCCCTCCATCCCTTCCTTCCTTTGCTACCTTATTGAATTAAGAGAAGCACGCTCAAGGCCAGCACAGAGCCGTTTCTGAAGAGGAGGAGGAAGAGGAGGAGGAGGAGGAGTAGCGCAATGCAAAAATGAGACGCAGGGTGTAAATGCCCCATAGGCATTCAGGCTTGTGTTGCACCTGCAGCTCAGCGTGGCGTGCAGTAATTTCTTGCACTCCGGGTTTTTGTGAAGAAAAAAACAAAACAAAACAAAAGATATCTCGGGATGTCGACGCAGCATCGTGACGATGCACAAATCCTGTCTTTGTGTGTCAGAGATAAGTGAACTTCATAAGTGCGCACTACATGCAATTGTCAGGATTATACACTTCTCGCTCTCGTTGAGGGTCAGCGCATTCTCACACACACTTATACATGTGCACGCTCGCACCCAGGATGCAGTTCTAATGTTTTGACAAGAGCACAAGTGGCCCTTAGACGTCTCCTTAACCCAGGAATCCCCAAGCAAAACGAGGGTCAAGTTACCGCAGAGACAAGGAGACAGAGAGACAGGGAAGTGTATCATAGCTCGCTCACCTCTGAAAAAAAAAAAAAAAAACTGCTTGTCTCGCCAGGGAGGCTCGTCCTCGCCGCAGACATGCAAAGCGATTAAACTCGCAGCCTTCAACTTCACCTTCCCTCCGCCGGACTGGCTTATCTACATTTTTTTTTCTTTTTCCCAAGATATGGCCTCACATGGCATCTTCGACACTGAAACTGAAAGCTGAAATAGATTTCCTTCTAAATGAGCAGGGTTTGTGTCTAGCGAAGGCATACGGCAGGGAAAAGGAGGCGGCTTGGGTGAAGGTGTCTGAGGAGAAATGTCCAGGGTTACAAGCAGAATAAAATGATTTGACCCTCAGAGAGTTTAAAATAGACCCGTTTTGCAAAAGTCACTTTTTGGACGTTTTTTCTTTCGACATCCACATGGGTCTCCAGTGTGTCTGTATGTGTGTATGTGCATGTGTGTATAGACAGACAAAATATATATATAAAAAAAAAACAGAAACATTCTGCGCTGTCCCATTGTTGTCCTTAAATGCGCTTGAACATGGTGTGTACATTTCCTGCCTGATATGATGTCATTCCAGCCAAGGAAAATGGGGGGAGGGGATTTTCGGCATTTTGATTGGCTGGACTTCTGCGCCTCTGCCAATGGGCATGTGGGTAGTTTCATTTACATTTAAAACTAAGGACGCTGAAACATCTTTGGAATAGGAGTGATACAAGAGGTCTTTCAGGGATGCCCGATTTTTTTGGGAGGGGGGGGGATCTGAGAGTTTAAATGTTAAACTGTTAAAATGAGTAGAACACGGGCACTTGAACCCGAAAAATCCATCCTGAGAAATTCTCCCCATGTGTTAAATAGACACCACGCTTATCAGACTGACATTCTTGTTTTGTCACGCCATGGACGTTCCTTTTTATCCACCAGCCAGGCTGTCATTTGATCAACCCGGATTTCCTGTTAATTGTTACGAATTTCCGTGAATGGCCGTATCACTGGAAGCACAAAGATTCATTGCAGCGGTGCCAAAAAAAGCCAGACGCCTTGACTGGATCTCATGTCCCGCGGGAGTGATTTGCTCTTTGTGATGACCGGTGTTAACCAACACTGGCCTATTGACTGCTTGTCCACACTGAAACCATTGATGGACAGAGAGCTCTCATTAGTGTTGCTGCGTTTGGTGGACTTCTGACCCCTAGTGGCCTGTTAAGGCAATGACATGCTATTGAAAGCTTGTTGGAAATGCCATGCTCCTAACCTGAAGCAGTGAGGTGGACGAGCACAGTCAAAATCGTAAAAAACAAAAACCATGAGGCTAGAAATGCCGTGTAACTTCTTTAGGAATTCCAGAAGACTTGAAGAGCTCTGGTATGTTGAGCAAATTCAGTTAATGTTAGAAACCCAGGGGGGGCTTTAACTGATAAAAATAAGTAGAGTTTATGTTTAAGTCCTACCTGTTTCTGAGCTTCTTTCAGATCTTTTTGTATATTATTTGCATTGAATAATTATTTAGGGCACAAGATTTACAATTTATAAGATTTATAATCATGACAACTACTCATCCATCCTTCCATCCATCCCAGGACGTTATACTGCAGACAAGCTGATCATACACTACCGGATTATACATTTGGAAACGACTTATCAGAATACAGCACACGTTTTAGGACCGTCTGGAAAAGCAGAGTACGGGGAGGAAACCCACAGGGCACAGGGAGGACATGCAAAAACACTCCATGCAAAGATTGCCTCTAGGTGTGAAGTGACAATACTAACCACTAAGCCTCATGAAAATTATGCTTTTGGACATTTAAATTTGCAGCATTTTAGACAGACAGACAGGTTTGGGCCTTGGGATACTTCAAGGTACACTATATGGACAAATGCATTTGGCAAAACCTGTTAATTATTGAATTCAGGTGTTTCAGTCAAAGCCGTTGTCGCCAGTGAAGGCAATCTTAATGCTTCAGCGTACCGAGACATCTTGGACAATGCTCTGCTTCTATGCAACTTTGTGGCAACAGTTTGTTGAAGACCCTTCTCTATTCCAACATGACTCCGCCCCAGTGCACAAAGCAAGGACTATAAAGACATGGTTTGATGAGTTCGGTGTGGAAGAACTTGATCGGGCCGAACACAGAGCCCTGACCTCAACCCCATCGAGCGTTCAACTGGAATGCTAGTGAATTGCACTAGTGAGTGTAATTAATAAAAAATATAAATACAGAGGGAATATTCAAACGGAGAAGTAAGAATATATGATAAAAGAAACTTATACAAATGTAGAAAACCACAAACTAAAAAATTTACAATATGTAAAGTGGTGCTAATAAAATAGAATTTAAATAGAAATGTATGAGGTACATAAGCTTAAAATATACACATGAAAACTTAAAATTCTACTTTATGGTGAAGATGATGATTAGTTTTAGTTGTTTGTGTTGTTTTTTTTTGTGATTTGTTTGTTTAATTGTCTCGTGCATCACACTTCTTTTTAACAATTCGGTTCATTTTGACTTCCGGTGGGCGTGTCTTTGTATCTCTCTCTCGCGCGCTCTCTCTCTCTCTCTCTCTCTCACCCCGCCTCCTCCTGACCGCTCCTTCCACCCCTCCCCTTTCGCGGTCGCGAGCAGGTGCTTGCCCTCTACTCCTCCTCCTTCTTGCGCTCGGAGGCTCCGCCCACTTAGCCGGCTTGCTCGCGCTCTCCAGTACGTCAACAAAGTCGCCTTCTCTCTCTTTCACACACACACACAGCCTCTCTCTCTTTCTGTGTGTGTGTGTGTGTGTGTGAGACACAATGGATACACGCTTCTACCTCAACTGGGATTTATAAGGAAGGAAGAACGAAGCGGGGCTTTAGGGTCTTAAAAAAAAATCGGTGAGTTTGTTTAAGGTCTTTATTAAAACGGCGCGCGCTTGCGCTCGTGCGTGCGTGCGCGTGTGTTTGTTTCATTTGCTGCTTTCCTCTTCTTCTTCTTCTTCTAAAACCTCAAACATGTATATGTACTCATGCTTACATAATATTATATTATACCAATTTCATCACGATTGAGGCTTCATTTAAAATATATATATATATATATATATACAAATAATAAGCGTTGTTATCATGATTATTATTACGATGATTATACTTCTTGTCTTGCATGTCTGTCTGTTTAACTTTATCTTACTGGACCTGTAACACTATGCACGGCTTAAACCAACGCGTTTTTTAGGGGATGAGGGTGTGGGGGGTGGGCTTATAACGAGTAATTGCGCGCTAATACGACTTTTCGGGCACGAGCTCTTATCATCTATCTCGTAGCGACAGCGGTTCCCGCGAGCGCTTTAAAGAAAAAAAGAAAAGTCATTACGGACATTTAATAAATAAATAAATAAAATGTATAAGTAAACTAAATAAAAGTGGAATCAATGGCCCGGGATGACCGGACAGGTCTTTAATTAGAAAATGATGTATAAAAAAAGAAGAATGTTATTAATCCTAGAGCAACAACGAGAAATACATTTTAGAAAAGAGCACGAGCTGTTTATTTTGGCCAGATAATCCCTGAAAAGGAATTCTCGCGAGATTTTTCCGGAGCGTTGATGGAACGAGATTCCGTAGAGATAGAGATATTGAAATGAATAGAGGTGGTTTATGGTGCTCTTGTACGCATGAATTGGTATTTTATTGAGCTTCTGGGACATTCTGGATGTCTTTATACTTATATTTCATAGAACATTCTGTACAAGTTGTTTGTGTGTGTGTGTGTGTGTGTGTGTGTGTGGTGGCACAGGGGTGAAGTGGTTAGCACTTTCACCTTGCACCTTGGTTCGGTTCCCACCTTGGGGTGTGTCTTCACACAGTTTGCATGTTCTTCTCGTGCTTGGTGGGTTTCCTCCGGGGTACTCTGGTTTCCTCCTACAGTCCAAAGACATGCAGATTAGACTAATTGGCGTTCACAAATTGCCTGTAGTGTGTGGGAATGTTGAACCGAGGTCCCACCACTGTTGTAAGATGGGAATAAACACAATGGACATCACTATATTGGCACAACTATTTGTCCAATCCTGCAGTGACATGGAATCCAATACATATACGTACAGTACTTTAATATGGAGTCGGTCCCCCTTCTGCCTCTATAACAGTGTTTCTGTGAGAATTTGTTTCTGTTTATTCTGTACAGTGTTTATGAGGCACTGATGTCTTTTATAGTCCTTGCTTTGTGCACTGACATGACATACACAGTCATGTTGGAATAGACAAGGGCCTTCCTCAAACTGTGGCCAGAAAGTTGCATAGAAGCATCGCATCATCCAGGATGCTGAAGTGTTCAGATTAAGATTGACATTCACTTGGGTTAAGGGTTCGATTCTCCACCGGACGCGCAAACCACATATCAACCTGAGGGTTGTGTCAGTCAGGAAGGGTGTCCGCGTAAAACCTGACCTAGCATCCTCTAAACACATGATGTAATATCAAAATGGCAAGTTATTATTATTATTATTATTTTTACTTTAATTATTCCTACACTCTGTTTGTGTGCAGGTCTACGGTTTGTTATCTTGTGTATTCTTTTGTTTGTTTGTTTGCATTCTCAGCAAAGCGGCGTATCGATTAGGTTATCTTTGCATGTTCTTATCAAAGACTTGGCAAGCATTCGTTAGAGGTTTAGCACACACTCTCTCACACACACACATGCACAACAAACACCCCCCTCCCCCCATACACACACACACCTCTCACACACACAAACACACCCTTCAACAGGCTCGAGTTTGCATGTGTTCAAACTGCACATTTGCCTCGGCAGTGACTGTATTTGACTATCATTAAAAGCGACATGGCCGCCTGTCGGCGTGTCGAACGCAGGCCTGTGATTGGACTTGCGTGGCGAGGTGCCTGCACAAACCAGGGGTTCTCTCGGCTGGTGCCTGAGATCAACAGGAAGTGAGAGAGAGAGAGAGAGAGAGAGAGAGCAGCTGTGCAAATGCATCGTGAAGCCACCTGTCTGCAAAGTGCCATTGTGGAGAGCAAAGGCCTCTAGGTCTCTCTCTCTCTCTCTCTCTCTCTCTCTCTCTCTCTCTCTCGCGCTCTGTGGCCTTTTCACATCCAGATCAAAAGAGGGAAGGGTCGGGTGTTTCCTCGCACCTCTTAATTCCAGCAGTATTAAGATCGTTGCCCGTGCTGTTCTGATATTAGTCACGACGAGACTCACGGCAGCAGCAGATAACACAAGACTAGTAAATAAACATCAAAGCCAGGACTTCCTCATGACTTTTCTTTTGAACTTTCTCATGAAGCGGAACGGCTAAATTACACCCCTGATGAGAACACACACACCCAAACCCCCCCTACATGCGTGCACGCACACACAAATGTAATAATACATCAGAATGGATCCGAGTGCCACAGTGCCCCCTGGGGGTCGGTGCAGTTTCAGCCACAAGCAGGAAGGACAGAGACGGCCAGACGCTCTCACACGAGCGTCAGTTACACTTTGTACAATCACAAATTAGCCTTGAAAGCCGACTCGGGATCGCAGCTCTGATTTGCCTACCCGCCTTCTGCTTCTACCAATATGCAAATGGACAGCAGTGCTAGAAGAGCTCGCGCTGATCTTATCCACGGCGCCAGACACGTCTGAACACGCAGCATTCAGAGAGCAGCACCTGGAAACAACCGCCCTGCCCGTGTGTGTGTTTGGGGTGTCAGGTTTATATATCCGGTGTCAGGGAAATATTTTAAAGCATTTATTGTTGAAATCCAGACATGCTGTAGTCCAAAAAAACTAACATCTGGAAGTGTTTTTATTTTTGTAATGATGTGAATTTTCCTTTTCTGTCACGTTTCTGTAATCAGGAGCGTGATGATGAAAAGGTGTCAGGGAGGCACGACGAGACGATACGATACCGTGCGATATCATGATTCTCAAAAAGTCTCAAAAATTGTACACTTCAATTATTCTTTCAATTCTGTGATGGATATAACCTTCATAACTGATAATACATTAGCTTAATTTAATAGTAATAAGTATGATTAACAAAAAGTGAATAGATGAAGTGTGTGTGTGTGTGTGTCAGGTGTGAGAACCTCAACTACACCACAGGAACATCTTCATCATAACTTCTTCTACTTCTTCTTCTTCTTCTTCATCTTTTTCATGATTGTCTCGTGACAGTCTGGCCTCAAGTGCTTTATTTCTTTAGGTTATTTTTGTTTTTCGTTTACATTTTAATTTTACTCAGCTGGTTGTTAGTTTTAGAGCATTTTCTCTTTAGGCCCCTCAGCGTCTAGCGTTCACATTATTACTATTCTCCGTACTTGGTTACGCTTGTGTACAGCTAGTCTCCATTCCGGGAGTGCGTTCGTAAGTCCAAATTGTTCTTTAGTCTGACAACGTGAGTCTTCTACTGTTTTGTTGAGGATTTTTCCAGAAATTTGAATTATTCAACATCAGGACAATTTACTTTACAGGACAGACATTTTCTATTGTGTTCCCGGTCTGATTTGTTGAAAGCGGTGGGGCCGACTCATTTCTCCCGTTTTTTTCTGTAAAGTAGAACCAGAGTCCGTTCGTATGTGCGTAACTCGAATGTTCGTAAGTTGGGGACGACCTGTATTCACACTCCTAATTGGTTTGTGAGCCAGCATTAAACACAAGAGAAGAAGAGAATGAGGACGTTTGCATTAATTTCGGCACTATGCCTGATATTATTGACATTTTGGAAATGCTCTCGCGTGAGAGAGGAGACAGATGGCACCAATGATGTCACGTCTAGACAGCGGTCCATTTCCGTGTTCAGCTATGATTGGCGTCTGTATCTGATTGGATTCTTGCCCAAGTATGCTGCACCATACCAGACTTTGGGGTGAAATGTTCTCAGAAAAAACGATCACCTGAAAACAAAGTAAATTTCTAAATTCCTGTTTGGTCCCCGGTGTCCTTTTTTTTTTTTTTTTGCACACCAGGAACTATTTGGGGTGGATGTTGTTGTGATTAAATCTCTCATAAACTAATAAGCGGTATCTGCAGAGTCAGGTCAGGGTTCCTCCAGGAAGTTCTCGCTCAGGAGAGGGATCACGTTCTGTGGAACGTTCATGCGTGATTTGTTTACTCACTACTTGTGGTTTCCTACTCAGGTACCTCTCAGGCTGTGTAGTTCAGTGTGAATATGTGTGTGTGTGTGTGTGTGTGTGTGTGTGTGTGTGTAGTGAGCGAGGCCCGAGGAGTGGACCGGGGCTGAATGAGGGCATTGAGAACGCCAGCGAGAGTGTTTGACAGTTGCTCAGGCTAATCCCTCTGGAGCTGATAAGCAGCGGCTAAACAAACGCAGTGCGAGCAACACTGGAGTCGGAGATAAGAAGCACAACCGCCCCCCCCCTCCCTCCCCACACACACACACTCACTCACTCACACACTCACCTGCTCACCAACACACACACACACACACCTCCCTACACACACACACACACACACACACACACACACACTCTTATCGCTCTGCGGTTCTCAGGAACACGGCCGCGCGAGTTCACAAGGCTTCTTCCGCGCCGGGTCAGTTCTAGCAGGAAGACGAGAACGATTCAGGAATGGTGGTGCCTTTTTTTTGTTTGTTTGTTTTTGTGTGGTTTTTTTTGGTGCGCTCTCACACGCCCCTCACCCAGCACACACTTCCCAAGTGCCTAATCGCACCACTTTTCACGCACGAGACACTTGATTCACACACTGCGGAGTCGCCTGTTCGAGCTTTTCCTGTTGAGCACTAAGGAAACCCGATGCTTGTGACACTTTGTAGAGAAAGAGGAAGTAAATGTTGAAGAAGCGCCGATCTGTTCATTTCGCTATGACGAGATCCGTAACGAGGCTAACGAGCGACATGACGAATCACACACAGTACAACGGTGACGCATTTACGGCAGGCGTAATGAGTGCCGCGTGATATGAAGATATGATATGAATAGATTACAGCATGACGCGAGTTACTGGGTGTGTAATCGAGGTTCGCGCGTTTCTCTTAGTGATGTTGGAAATAACCCGGAAACGTTCTCGCGTCTCGTAGCTGTAGTATTTCCGCTTCCGGGAAGGTTTTCCTGAAACTTTTCACAGTTCTAATGTGATTTTTAATCGATCATCACAACAGTCGATTCATCATTCGTTATTTACTTAAACTTCAGTTCTAGAGACACAATCCTAAAAAAAACTCTTTTTTTTCTTTTGTTGTTACCTGAACTGTAAGTGCGCCCCCTGGTGGTTTCATTTTAATTCATCGCTCAGGTTAGCCGATTAGAGTAAAGTTTTCATCACCGTTTTTCTTTCTTTCTTTCTTTCTTTCTCGCCTTAATTGATCATATAACAATGTTGTGAACTAGGAATGGGTTAAAATTACAAATAAATAATCAATAATTGATTGAATAATTGATTTCATCAATTAATCATGAATTGTGTACTTAAACATTTCCAGCTACAGCTTTTTTTTTTCTTAAAAAAAAAAAACATAACGCTGCTGCTAGAAATACAAAATCTGATACTGCACATCACCCGAGCTATAAGTGCGCCCCCCTCTGGTGGTGTGAGAACTAAAAATTAGATTTTTCTTCCTTCTTTTTTTTTGTCGCTTCCACCACCAGAGAAATATGACGCAAAACAAACAGTATCGGTTCATACATTCTTAATATTTGGTTTAATCTTTTTTTTTAATTATTATTATGAGCAAAGAAGTTATGGAGTGTGATGTCATTTATATAAATATATATTTAAAAATAAAAACAGAAATCCTCAGACATTGAGGCTGAGTATTGTCACTGGTGTGATGTGTCTGTCCTTCCTAGCTGCTATATAACGTAGGTGAGAACATTAATAATGCGTTTTTCTTTATTTATTATGATTTTCTTTTTTATGATTGTGGAAGTGCACCCCCTGGTGGCGTACAAGTGACCTACAGAGAAATAAACGCAAAACAAACATTAATGGTGAATACTGTAGATTTCGAATCATTAAATGCCTTAACTGATTCTGAATTCTGTCGGAAGGCGTAAGTTTGCCGTAAACGCAAAAACTAATTTGTACAGATTTTGTACAGTGTGTATTTTCAAAGACTTTGATTAACTAAAAATGCCAATTAAATGCAGGTTTATTCTAAGGATTTTATTTTAAGGCTTATGGAAGGAGTCTCCAGTTTTAGTGTTTTGTTAGTGAATTCTTCAGAACGCAGAAGTAACGTTTTACTTTTATTTTCGCTTTTATTGACGTCAAACCTCTAAAGGAGTGACTCCTAGAATGCCAGTAAGCTTTTTTTTCCCCTTTCTGTCAGCAGCACACCTTCAGTGTGTCGTGTATAATGAGGTCAGGGGCGTGGCCGAATGTTTGAGATGCCCAAGTTCACAGAGGTGATTTTTCTCCAAGCAGGAAGGAAAAAAGGAAACTGGTTACGCGGAGGATCGGAGACTGATGTCGTGTGGGCGGTGCTTAAAAAAATAAATAGCCCCCCAGAAAAACACAGCCCACACACACACACACACACAGACACACACAGACTATTTAATTATTCCACAATCGCGTCCTGATCTGTTGTTCGTCAGATGGCGAAGGTCAGGAGAAAGGCTTCATTAAAGTGCCACAACCAGATGCCAGATCAGCTGACTGTCATATGGTGTGTGTGTATGTGTGTGTGTATAGTAGGTGTGTGTGTGTGTGTTTTCTTGTTCTGCCTGTTTGTTTGAATGTGGAGCTCAGCATAACTCGAATACCTTCCCTTCACTCAGCGCTCGGTGTTTAACGGTTTCCTTCCTCAAAGCCGATTCCTGCTTTTATTTATTTATTTGTTTGTTTGTTTATTTATTTATCTGCGATCGACCGACGTCGTGTCATGATCCTCGGGTGCAGTCGGGTTTGAACGCATCATTTTGTCGGATACTCCTGCGACGATTTTTATTTTTTATTTTTTTATTCATTAGTTTTTTTTTTTTAATAAAGAAGTTATAAAGAAAAGAAAACAAAAAAAGACTGAAACACTCAGGCTCGTTTATTTGCGCTGCAGTCAGTCAGTCAGTCAGCGGTGGTGCGATACACCGGGGCAGGTTTATAGTTTTTTTTATTATGATTTAAACTCTTGTTTGCGCATTTTATCTATTAATCACTAAAACTCCACAAAACATTGAATCTCAGAAACGTGTCCGGTGACGTGATGAGGCGTGACGTCGTTATTATATACATCAGGAGAAGCTGTTGTATTTAAACATGTTCGGTAATTAACGGATAAAAAGTGTCGCTTTTTAAATGAAAAAAGAAATTAATTATTATTACCGTCGCAATGAAAGAGGAATAAAAATGAACGATTTGCATTTTTTCCCCATCTAATAAAAACACGTACGTTTTGAAAGCGGAGGTTTTAAAGTAAACATTGTGGAGAATTAGATTTCTCATTTCGAATTTTTGAATTTCTTTGGCATACAAATAAAAAATAAAAAGATTTCTAAAGAAGAAGAACAACAACAATCCTGCTGATTATCTGATTTAAAGATCCGCCGTAGCTCGTAAATTATGTCACGTTATTATTATTATTATTATTATTATTATTTATTTTTAAAGACGGCGAATTCTTTCAAAACAAAAAATGCGTGGACGAACTGTGAGGAGAAGTAGACTACACTACCCATGATTCCTTGCAGCGTTTCCAGAGTCTGATATAGTTCGTTAATGAGGTCTTAACCAGGACGCGCCGTCTTCCAGCCGGGCTCTCAGAGTGTGGCCATGGAGACGAGCCCAGCATGTGTCTCTCTCTGTACGTCTCACACACACACACACACAACCCCTTCCTCCCCCCCTTTATGATTATCCTTTTCCTTTCTCTCTCTCTCTCTCTCTCTCTCTCTCTCTCTCTCTGAGGCAGACAGGCTATTAGGTTGTAATTGGGGCATTTGAGGGTGTGTGTGTGTGTGTGTGAATGTGTGTATATTTGTGTATTTCTGTCTGTGTGTGTGTGTGTTTGTCAGGAACCGCGTTAGCCTGGGCTCTGGCAGAGCACAGGGAGCAGTAATTAGCAAAATTAGCAAACCGCGGGCAACATCTGAGCTCTGATTAGCGCCGGCTCTTGAACCATTAATGCGGGAGACCACCGTGTCATCTGCACCTCCGAGACCGGGACGAGAGGAACGCGTGAACAGAGAGAGAGAGAGAATAAAAGAGAAGCGGCGTGATCCCGCGGCGTGATACACACTCTAATCACACCGCGATGCTTTCACACAGAAGGAGAGATCGTCGTCACGTTTTTCCCTACAGATACAGAACGGTCAGATGTATGAATATGGATCATACACAAATGAGATGCAAACAGCACAGCGCTCGCTCGCACATGTGGACCCGAGTGGGAGTTTGGCCAGATGTGTTTTTATTTGAAAAATGAATACATGTTTATTTGCGTGATGGAAGGACAGAAAAAAAAGAGAAAAAAAGAAAATCCTCATCGTAAGGTTAATTTGCGCTTGATCACACTTTTGCTTGTTTTTGGTTAATTTTACCAAAAGAAAGCGTTTATGTCTTCTCATAGTCAGCGAGAAAAATGTGGCACCATTCATTTAAAACTAACAGCAACAAAAAAACTTTTCCATCGTTCTTTTTCCCTCTTCATCTCTGAGCTCATTATTTCGTTATTTCCGGGAAATTTCTGTTTTTTTTTTTCCTTTTTTTTTTTTTTTATAGTCTTAATATATTTCTAAAATTTCCACAAGAGCTACTATTAATACTAACATCACTTATTGTTCATGTCAGATGATTAGACTTCTAATTCTGTCACTTTTTTTCCCCATCCATCTTTCTTTCTTTCATTTAAATTTTTTTTTTTTTTAAGTTTTGTATTTGGTATTAATAATCTCACCAAACTGATAATGAACTAGGAGTGGAACTGTGGTAAATACAACATAAAAAAAACAGTACATATACATATACTTACATATATAAATATAGAACCTATAATCTGAACTCGTTATCAATCGATTGATTACTTGTTAATCATGAATGATAACGAGATGCACTTATTTCTCGGTTAATGTTTTTTTTTAAACAGTTTTAACAAGTAACAATATTTCAAGAAATTCATTATGTGAGACAAATGAATCAAGCAAAAAAAAAATTGGATAATAACTGGATAATGAGGTAAAAAATCAGCAGCTTGAATGCGGCGCATTCGACGAGGTGGCAAGGGCGCCCTCTGGTGGTGATATGAGATAATAGCTAGATAATGTATATACTGTATATAATATATATATATGTGTGTGTGTGTGTGTGTGTGTGAGGTTAATGAGTTTTTGATTGAACATCCTGAAAATATATAAACTGTTAAAACATTAAGTTGATGGTAGTAGCCGATACCAGTTTGTAATTATTTTGAACAATTTCAAAAAAGGAATAAAATGATGTCATCATGTTCTCTGTGATGTTTGCAGAAGCAAAGCAAAGTACGATAACTGACGATGATATCGATATGACATCATCACCTCATGATGATATCCAGGTGGCGAAAAGCCTCTTCGTTTTCAGTCTTCACTGATGATGATGATGATGATGATGCTGATATCAAACTAAACACTGGATGAAAAGGATTGATAGTACTCGAGTGTAAAAAGACGGCGTGTGTGCAGTGTGCGTGTGTGATGTGAGAATTTCCCGAACACCCCGCTGATCGGGGAAAAAGATTAAGTTTGTACGAAGCGTGCGTCTTTGTCTGCTCTTTGTCTGCGCGCTTCCTCCCGTGTTTGTGTGTAATTTTGTGTGATTATGTGTCGTAATGTAATGCTAGTCTTTAGCCAGCAGAGTGCATTAGGTAGAATCTGGAAGCCAAGCTTCTGATCTCTCTCTCTCTCCGTCTCTCTCACTGTGTGTGTGTGTGTGTGTGTGTGTGCGTGTGTGTGTGTATGTGTGTGTATAATAGTGAAATGCTGTAGGTGGATGAGACGTGCTCAGAGCTGTAATGGTTCCCCTGCTGTCTGCTGCAGCTCTTTAATGGAGCTGGATGCAGTCCTGGGCTGTAATGATGGAGTGCACACACACACACACACACACACATAATACACATAATACACACACAGACAACATATCCGTAAACATGTCGTTTTAACTCATTGAACAATTCTAATTTAAATAACTCATTTAATAAAATCAGGGACACGCCCCTCTCACGTGTAACAGCTTCGTAACCATAGCAACCTTCACTTAAAATACATAGATGTGGCGTAAATGCATCCAGAACACACACACACACACACACAACGTCGTTATTTTTTGTTTGTTTGTTTGTTTGTTTTTGTAAACCATTCATGATGGAGCTTTGTGTTTTATGACATCACACATTAAGCCAATTGGCTTTGTTACCATAGCAACCATCACTTATAATATATATACAGTATATAAAAGCATCCAAAACACACACACACACACGCGCACACACAAGCGACATAGTTTTTTATTGTTGTTGTTTGTTTTATTTTTGTAAACGATGGGTTTCAAATGACATCACACATTAAGCCCCGCCCACACCTTCAAAGTAGGAAGGAAGCGCAGACATCAGAAACGTGACACTAACCCGCGGCGGGCATTTTATCTCCAACTAAGATGATAGATGTAGATAGGGAATTGTCGTAGGTGTGTGTGTGTGTGTGTGTGTGTGTGTGTGCG
>QMIH01000100.1:272916-319457 GCA_003987875.1 Clarias batrachus
CTACGCTCTACTCCCATGCTAAGAATCATCATGTTTCTCACTATATTCTTCTTGTCAGCTCCTTTTTGTCTCCAGATGCACCCTAGTAGCGCTTCCTGCTGCACCGCCTCCTGAGGTTGTTTATTATCACCCCACGAGTACAGTGTGTGTGTGTGTGTGTGTGTGTGTGTGTGTGTGTGTGTGTGTGTGTGTGTGTGTGTGTGTGTGTGCGCGTAGTACCAACACACTGGCTCAGCAGCCTGCTTCACTCCCACACAGGCTTCACGCTGAGCGGCGAGACCCGAACACTCCGGCTTCGATGAGACGGTGAATCACAAACGCCGCGATCATCTCTGACTAATTACGGCTAATAAAGCGAGCTTATGTTGCGACTCTTGCTCGGTGAAAAAGTCATTTTCGCAGGAAGGAGACGGAGAAGGAGGAGGAGGATCACGGCAGCAGGAGCATCATCATCAAAACACACAAAGATCAGATCTTTTATTTATTTGTTTTTGTGTATGTGTGTGTGTGTGTGTGGTGATTTTTAAAGGCAGACGCTCTACAGGTGCATCACCGTTAATCCGTCTCCTTACAGGCGACAGAGAAGCAGAGAGAGAGACGGATCAGGGAATTGGATACAGAGTAAAGGGATGAGTGCAGGATGAAAAGAGAGATGAGGAGGAGGAGGAGGAGGGATGACGTTGCCCTGAGGGCTGCCCCTGTTTTTGTGCGGTCAAGGCAGACATGAGTAGAGCAACCAAGCAGCACTGACCCCTCCATCTGGAGCAGAGACAGGGAGAGAGAGAGAGCACTTCTCTTTCTTTTATCTCTCTCGCTCTGTTTTTACTCGCACTCACACACACACACACACACACGCACGCTCTCTGAAAGCCTGTAGATCAGACAGACTGATACGCTCAGAGAGAAAAAACACACACCTTTCCGGTAGCAACCGCTCCAGCTGGACGGATCAGCACTAACACGAACTAATGGTACTTTTCAGGTCGTCTTTAATCGCGACATCTTATCCGTCCTGCACCACCGATCATTTCCCCGCGATCGCCGCGAGCCGCTCAGAGCGAAGGTTAAACGTTAAGTGTTGAGAGCTGAGAGTTGGAAAGCGACGCTTTTGGGGATTTTTCCCATCGCAGTGGAACGTGAAAAAAAACAACAACAAGAAAATTCTTTAGAAATACACCGAGCGAAGATATGATGAGTCAGTATTTATCTTCTGACTAAGTTCAGAAATTGAAAGTGATAAAGGGGAGGCAAAAAAAACTACATGGAGGAGGAAGCTGGTAGATCAGATATCTAATCCAAATCTGATCCAAACCGCAGGCCGGTCGTGATGTTTAGCGTGAAATATTCTGAAGAAATCGAAATCTAGGGAACTAGGGATGTTTATTTTCTACCTTAGACAAGCTACATTTTTGACATAGTTTAAGTAAATATTTTTTAAAGAAATCTCGTTCTTCTGCCTGTTATTGTTGTTGTTAGGGCCCAAGCACTATGACATCACCTCCATGTCATCACATGTGTCGTCCTCGGGCCCTCTTGTTCTTCTCAGGATTTTTGGGCCCCACCTCTCACACCAGATTTTGCTGCATAGCTCATACACACTCTCACGTATTCATATTTAGATCTCACGGAGTCAAACAGCTTTCACATCACGTGTCATGGGCTCAAGTCAGCAGGAAGTCAGTTATTTTGGGTCGTTCGCAAAACACACCCAGTGGATTTTAATGATGGCCAGAGCTGTGAATCATGGCTAGAGTGAATGTACTGAATCAACACTGTGTGTGTGTGTGTGTGTGTATGCTCATGTGAGATTAAGCAGCGTGTTGGCATCAGCGTCCAGAAGTTGATTATTTTCCTCTATTACTGTTATGACATAAGTTTTGGCACCCCTGTCTTCTTCCTTACTTCTTTTTTTGTGATTGTTGTTTTTTTTTATTTGTTCATTACCTCAGAACACACACACACACGCACACTCTCTCATGCTGTGTGTGGAAATGGTTTCCTGTTCCCTGCAAACCTTCAATGATTAAACTCTCTGCCCAGTTAATCAGTTAGGGCAAAAGTATTGGCACCCTGGTCTTCATTCTGGGTGAGGCGAATGTGATTCGAGGATTATTGGTCAACTCGTTTATATAGACATACGCACACACACACACACACACACGCACTGGTAGAAAACCGTTTTTTTTTTTCTTCTTCTGCTCCACACTCACTCCAGTCCAGTCGGTGGTGGCTATTGTATTGAACGTTCATAAAAAATTATGAAACGTGATTAAAGAAAACAACATTGTTTTTTTGTTTGCTTGTTAGTTTTTCTTGAAAATGTAAACAGTTTTTATTTTCTGCACAAGGTGTGGTACATTTTCTGGGCATTTATCAATAATTACTCACTAAAAGCGTGACTCGATACTGAATTGATAATGTTTGTTATAGAGCTATATATTTATACATATTTCCTGTTTTTTATTTATTTCTACATACAAAATACACAATCAGTGAACTTTGCGAAATTACATAATTTATTTAATCGCACCGCTCTCACACACAGCATACACAAGATACTGATTCTCCTACCACTTATTATTATTATTATTATTATTATTATTATTATTATTATTATGAGCATCATGTTCTTGAGCTGCTTGTTGTTTTGTTTGTTTGTTTTTTTAAATGTTCCACTCAAAGCGCACGCTCGCGTCCTCCACGCCGCTCTCGCTCTCCTCGTGTTCAAACACGCACAGCATTGTCACACCTTCCAGCTGCCTGGCTTCCTCTCTGTGTCACACAAACACACTGACATCAAGCACAACACGGAGCTTCCCAAAGGCAAACACACACACTGACAGCGTGCCTTCGAGCGTGTGCATGTGTGTGTGTGTGTGTGTGTGTGAGAGAGAGAGAGTCAGATTAGCAGGCCTTTGTGTGGCGTTGCCGGTGCATGACCAGAGCGAGCATATGGAGGCAGGCTTGTCGGAGCGCCGCTATGCACACCAGGTGTGAAATGGCCTGTTTAATTAAGTGCTGATGTTGTTCTAATGCAGGATGGGAGGGGAGTGTGTGTGAGGGAGAGAGTGTGTGTGTTTGTGTGTGTGAGAGAGAGAGAGAACCTGGGTTAATGGGGGAACCCACAGAGAGCAGAGCTGCACATTAATCAAACCAGTAGAGACAGAACACTCCTCCGCTCTCTGCGTTTCTTCCCCGCCGTCTCTACGAGTGATCACGGGTTTTTACAAAAATGTGCACAGTACGACACGGTGTTGTCACGGGTCCCAGGAATGATTCGGGTGTTTAGACAGAGCCTACGAGGAAAGAAGGCACATTAGGGCGAAAAAAAATGGAACACACACACACACACACACACACACACACACACACACACACACACACACATAGTCCCAGTTAAAAATTTAGGTTAGGATTATTTTCTTGAACAATACTGCATTGTTTTCAAAACTATTAAATTAAATAATACAAATGGCATTAGGTCATTAAGTAACACCAGCAACGTCAAAAACAATCAGTTTTTACTTTAAGACATGAAGGTGAGCTGTTCTGTAATAGTTCTTGTAAGAGCAGTATTATCTCGAGAGCGATTGTAAAACCCATCGAGCTCCATGATGAAACTGTCTCTCATGAAGACCTAAACGTACCTCTGCTGCAGAGGAGACGTTCACCAGCCTCAGAAATCACCAATTAACAACCAGCACCTCAGATTAGAGCCGTTATGAAGGATTTACAGACAAAACAATATCAATTGTTCAAAGGAGATTATTGTGGATTTTGGATAAACGCCTTCAGTATCGTTTTACAGTGTAGAAAGAAATAAAAATCAGGAAATATCGATTGCGAGATACCGTAGATGGATAGTTAGTGTTAAGAGAACTGGAGAAATACGTCCTCTACTGCCGTCCTGATTGTGAATAATCCTGATTTCTGAAAATCCTCAACAAAACCGAGTTCGCAGTCCAGTACAGTGGAAAACAGCTCTGAGACAAAATGCGATTTAAAAGCGCGGAGACGACTCGAGATTAATTTTCTGCGTGATTACGGTTTTTGGCCACATGAGATGGACAGAGATTTAGTCAAGTCACTTGGAATGCTTTATATTGTACAGTATATTCATGCCAAAGCTGTAGAAGACTCACTTTGTCTGACTTATGAACAAATCGACTTACGACTTTCCGACATGAACGGAACTCGTTCGTAAGTCGAGCACGACCTGTACTTTAGAAGCCTGTACTTTTGATAGAAATATCGTTGTTAAAATATGAATTGTATCAAATCGAAGGTCTGTCTATGATCCACAGTTCTAGTGACACTAACATCCCTTGTTGTGTTGTTGTTGTTCGTGGTGGTGGTGGTGGTGTTTTTTTCCTTCCTTTACCTTTTCTTTCATATTTGTCGGGTTCAGGATTTTTGAACGAGCAGCTTGCGCAGGGCGCGGCGCGTGATTCTGAATGCTATTAGCATTTGATAAACTGACACCAGTTTGAGGTTCAGATGGCGTGGGGTGTCACGGAGATCGCCCCATCTGCTGCCATGAGCCCGGTGACGTCATCTGGTGTTTGGGACCGGGGGCTATTCAGGCACGGGACCTCCAGGAATTCAGCTTGCTGTAGGCAGTACGAGCTTCTGTGTGTATGTGTGAGAGAGAGAGAGAGAGAGAGAAAGTGTGTGAGAGAGTTCAAAGAGAATATGAGGAAATAATCCCCCCCGCCATCCCTTCAACCCAGCACCCCCCCCCCCTCATTCAGCAGGAGGAGTGTTTATGACAGCGAGGCTGCAGGGATACACTTTTCTGAGCGGAGAGATGAGATGATGAAGGAGTAACAGAACAGAAGATATGAGAGGCGAGCGGATGAGGAGCGGATCTTTTGGGAATCTCGCACGCTCGCTGTTCCGATACTGCCGAGTTATTCACACGTCGCTCTCAAGAACGAAAGTGAGATAAGAAGAGGACGAAAACACGGGAGCGAGATCAAGAAAAGCGAGCTTGTAATAGCCGTCTCATAGCTGCAGCCTAGTCTTATTAGGTGATAAACGTATTGGCATCATGGACCACCAGGGACTTCAAAAAAGAAAAGAAAAAAAAACAGAGGATTTTTGGTTCTTTCTGAACAGGAAGTAGTGGGCACGTTTGTCCGAGTACAGACACATCATACATTTAGTGAAAAGGTCAGGATGTGCTAAATTTTTCCAGCTACGGTAAACACACAGTCGGTTCATGCTGCTGTTAAAGGGTGCCAGTACTTTTGTTCTAATTATATCCTTAGACTGATTTATCTTAAATTTAGCATTTGGTTTCTTTCTTTCTTTTTTTCTCCTGCTTTCCTTTTGTTTTATCCTTCCTTTTTATCGTTTCTTTCTTAATTTTACATAAAAAAAAACAATTTATGAGTAAATTTGTTTGTGTCCATGTTGATAAACGAAAGCTTTAAAAAAACAAACAAAAAAATTCCCATCCCTTTGTCCATTCCGTCATTAGCGCTAAAATTAAAAGCATCCGTCAGAAATTGTGGAAGAACGTTTCAGGAATTCTCTTACTTCTTCTTTTTTTTTTTCTTGTGGGAAAAAAAAAGACGCTGTGTGGTCTGTCGTAAAACGAAAGATTTACAGGCCATAAGCGATCCCGAGTTGTGTCATGAGGTGTGGCGCCCGGCCCGGTGTTTTTCCTCCGATGAAACACGTCCCGTTTCTGTCTTAAACACATCCTCTTTTCCTTCCAAGACGTATCATTTCTGAGTGTGTAGGCGGACGACGAGAACGACGCACATCGCCCAGACAGACAAGTCCGCTTTCTCTAGCTTGGCATCGCGTTCATGCTAGTGTCACGTTTTATTGTTTTCCCCCCTCCTCCTCCTCCTCCTCCTCGTGCCCTCGTTGTGAGGTGTGACGGCTGTATTAAACCCCTCTGTGCTCCGAGTGTGTATCGATTGTTTGAGCGAGCCCGGGCAGACTAATGGCTGGGAGTAGGCTACTAATTGCTGCCGTGCAGATGCGACACACTTCCCTTCAGTCTCGCTTCACAACATCCTGTCACCTCCTCTTATCCTCTTTCTCTCTCTCGTCTGCATCTGCTTGGACAGTCACAAATAACCAGATTGTCTTAGGAAGTCATTACACTTCCTTTTTTTTCCCTTAAGTGTCATGTTTGTAGTTAACTCTTAACTTGGCTGAATTTACACTTACACCACTGCAATGCTGAATTCTTGAGTCTGATTGGTTCGAGGGTTTCGATCAACATTATTATATATGTAACGTATGGCAGGTTCATCTGTGATCAAGTTCTTTTATCAAAGAAAAGCAACCTTCTTTTTATGGGCATCCTTCTTTTTTATCAGGACTACGGATGCAAACTGCACGCTTTTTTTTAAACCATAGTTAAACAAGCAATAATCAACTAATTCTTAATGATAATAAGAACATTTTATTTAAACAGTTCTATCGGCATGATCTTAACAAATTAGTTATGTGAGGAAAATTAATGAATAATGCTCAATGAACTGAAAGTTCTGAATAAAAATAGGTAATAGCACCGGGGAAATACGATGCAAAACAAACATTATGAATGAGTACAGTTTTTTAATCGCTTAAATTCCTCACAGCAGTTAATCAATTATTGATTTATTATCAACATTCCTAATCAGGACAGAAAGTTTGTACACTTCACTGTTTTTTCTTTTTTTGTAACTTATCACCTTTATGAGCACCAGTTTAATAAACTGGAAAAACTGGATTTTTGTGGTTCAAGAGAAATAATTTAAGGATTAGGGATATGACAATTTAATTACCAGTTTAAAAAATTTAAAAAAAACAATTAATGAGGTAAATTTGAGTTTTAAGCCAAATGTTTTTCAACCTGACGTAAACAAAGAAAAAACAAAACAAAATATAAAAGCATATTTCATAGCAAATGTTATTTTATACTATATTTAGACTAATTATACATAAGTTTATAAATGATAAATTGAAACTGTAGATTATGTTATTGACGTCTACAGCTGTGAATATTTTAAAATATGGCTTAATCATATTTAATATGTCAGTTTTTTTTTGTTTTTTTTCTTTATATTTTAGATTATAGACGTGTAATCTGCTTCATTATAATGGATTAACAATAATGCCTCTCATGTTTCACCCTAATCGTTTTGATCCGAGAGTCCGTAGACATCCTTTAATCACGTTTCCACTTGATATGCGACTGATCCCTGAGCATGTGACTGGGTTTTGTTTGTAAATATTATTAAATCGAGATGACCCGAGGTGAAATCAGCACGGAGCTCTCAGCACGAGGCGTTCTCCTCTCCAGAGCAGCAACAGGTTCAGATCAGCTTCATACATCATTCATGACAGCTTTCAGTCAGCGCCGAGTGTAATTACTGCATCCGGGCGAATACCACCACCTCTTCCTCCTCCTCCTCCTTCTTCTTCTTCGTCTTCAGCTCCTCCATCGATAGCAGGCTTTGTCCTTTCGATTTTAAAAGCCTTCTTTAGAAATGTCAGCTCTTAATGGCCTTTCCCAAGACAGGGCGCTGTTAATGCATCGTGTTATTGTAATACAGCACTGCATTAGACCGGCTACAGGCGGAGCATATGAGTGTGTGTATGTGTGTGTGTGTGTGTGTGTGTGTGTGTGAGTGATGCCGGCTGCTTCAGTTACATATCAGCTGATGGCCTGACGGTACAGCATGCGAGGGAAATCATCCTTATTGGTTGCTTTGTTTTATTCAGGATGATCGTCACAGTGGAATCTGGTTAGATACAGAATCGAGATTTTTCTGCTCCATCTGCATTGAATTATTATTATTTTTCAATAAACAGTTCATTTGCTGAACAAGTTGGTTTTAGGTTAATTTGTCATACTCTACAAACAAACCTGCTAAATATCGCTTTTTAAAGTGTTTAAAAATGAAAGGTAAAAACACAGGATACAGGTATGAACTTATGAACATGTGAGTTATGATTTTACAAAACAACCGGAGTTTCGGTTCAACAATAAAAAATGTAGAACTTTCAAAATGAGAATTCTGAGCAAATGATCAAATTGTATTATTTTTTTAGTCACATAAAAACAACCTGAAAAAAAAAACAACAACAATAAAAAAACATGATCGTGTGTATCTGTGATTCATTTTTGGGAAGTTGGTTAAAATTAACTAAAATTCAGTTCATCATAGTGTCTATTTTGTGCTTAAAAAAGGTATAACACTGTATGTAAGGATATAACAATCTACGTAAAAAAAGGTTCTAGATAAAAATTGTTAATAGCATCGGGGAAATACGATGCAAAACAAACATTATGAGTTCATACAGTTTTTTAATCGTTTAAATTCCTAACAGCAGTCAATCCTGAGACATATATATAGTATATGTTTATTTAAAAAAAAAAAAAAACAGCAAATTAATTAATGGATAACATGCTCTGGGTTACACAGACTTCTGTGCAGATCAAATGTGATCGTGAAAAAAAAGGAGTAAAATGTCTAAAAGTATGCTTATAGTACGCAAATATTCTGTTTCTTGAAGCCACTAGGGTGCAAATTTCACACTTTTTTTCTTAGTATTCGAAGCTGAATTGATCAATCGTTAATAGCACTAACCGTTAATAACACTAACCAGGCGCATATTTACCCCTGAGGTCAAGTGTAATGTAAACAGTTGTAGCGGTACAGTCCAGTGTTTCCCCGCTGACACTGATTTATTCGCGAGGCTCGCCACAGGATCAGCCCTGACCTCCACATGGTAATTATCATTTCATTTTTCTTTTTCTTTTTCTATATGACAGTCCAAAGAGACCAGGTTTGAAAATACAAATAAAGGCTTTTCGAAATAGTTGTTCACGTATTAGCATGTGAGGAGGCTGGCTGGTCAGCTAACGTACAGCCGGACAGCCGGGATATCCACATTATCACTACATTTAAAAACAAACCTGAAATAGATCCAAATCCTAACAGCAGTTAATCTATTAAGATTACTATCAATCATAAAAAAAAAAAACCTTTCTGGTAAACAACTCAAAACCGTCTTCTCTATTAATTACGCGAGTAGCCTTGATGGCAGCTTCTCAAACGCCTGGCGTCTCTGCAGCTCTGTCAAGGTGACACCTGCGATGCCGTTTCCCAAAAGCGCTAAAAAAAAACACTTCCCTGCGTATGCCGAGCACTTGGCTGCGAATCCACTCGTTGGTCCTGTTTTGCGAACGGATTCGTACACAAACATCAATATGATTATTTATGTTTATAAAGAAAAGAAAGAAAGAAAAGTAAATAAAATTTTTAATCATTTTTTTTTTGGCTTAATTCAAACAAATCCTTGATTAAAAAATAAATAAATAAATAAATAAATATATATATATATATATTTTTTCTTTTCTTCTGTATATACATAACAGTGTTAAGATGTTATTTACTAGGAACAGGATCAACAGGGGCGTCACGATGCGATACTTTACAGTATTATCACGATACCTGGATCCCGATTCGATTCTCTAAGGATCATGATTTTTTATAAATATCCCTCAATTGCGATGTAAAATTTTTCTCAGATTTTGTTACAACCCTAAACAAATGTCGGATGCCGTGCTGATTTCCAGTGTGTGAACAGTTTAGAGAGTGCCACCTGTAGGATTAGAGAGGAACTGCGACATTTTACCACCTCGGGTCCAAACATGTACAAATTAAAAATGTATAAATAAAATAGATGATAAACATATTGGATTCAGGATGGATCGCTACACAAATTTTTTTTAAATACGTTTTTTTGTAAAAATCATGTCAGATATAATTAAAGCGGCAATAAGTAATTAAAAATACATAAATAAATAAAGAAATTATGAGGATTTCTGACTCACTCCATTCCACCTGATTCAACTAGTTATCTCATAATTTAACATTTGATCTGGGAAGCTGTGACGGATCAGAGGGGGGGCGGAGCTTAATTCTGGGCCAGAGCAATATAAGACAATGCAAAGTGAAACCAGCTTTTAAAAGTGTCACATCACACCCTTTAAATGATGAGATAATAATAATAGTCTACATCACAAAGTTTTATTTCATGTTAGAATCTTTGCGATTTTGTTTTGAATTCGAGTCCAGAAAGAAATCCGAAGCGGCCTGCTTGTCGGCGTCTGCGTCTGTTCCTCGGTTTTTGTGTGCTGTTTGATCTGGGTAACGTGTCAGTGACTGATGTGTTTGGCAGATTTCTATGCTTGCTTGTAATGAGACTGCTGTATTTGTGCCTCTGCGTGTGTTTGTGTGTGAGTGAGTGTGTGTGTGTGAACTAGTGTGTGGGTGTGCATATGGCAGCTCTGAGAATGTGTGGTTTCCTGTGTGTGTGTGTGTGTGTGTGTGTGTGTGTGTGTGTTCTCAGTTTGACAGGCTGAAGTGGCCTTAAAGAGAGCTTGGGGACGACGTGGTGATAAAAAAAAAATATCAGCAGGACAAAAAAACAATCATAATCACTTTTTTTTTTTTTTTTCTCAACAGGTTCCTCCATTAGTAGCGAGTCCTCTCCGGTCTCATCTCCAGCCACAAACCAGAGCTCTCCAGTGAGCACGCCCAAGCGCGGTCCCCTCGGCCCGGTCATAGTGCCCCCTGGTGGCCATAGCGTGCCCAGCACCCCTCCGGTGGTCACCATCGCCCCGACCAAAACGGTCAACGGCCTGTGGAGGAGCGAGAGCCGCCCTGTACGAGAGGTAAATCTTTGTCAAAGATATACACACACACACACATACACACACCTTCTCTGCACATACAGGATGCAGACTTATGGGAAATATGTGTTATTGTTTTTTTTTTTTATACAGTCAGTCACAAGGCATGAATGTGAGCTTGACTCAGTGAGTGTGTGTGTGTGTGTGTGTGTGTGTGTGTGTGTGTGTATGTGTGTGTGTGTTACTAATGAGCAAAGAAATGTAGACAAACTGTATCTCCTGTGTGAAAAGTGAGACCATGACTGAGCAGAATAAAAAAAAAGCTGGGGTTTGAGAGATAAAGTTGCACAAACATTACCTTCTAGTGAAATGAAATATCTGTGTGCATTTCCTGTTTAGATGAAAAAATACTTACAACATAATGAAAGTATTGAAATGAAATTATTTACACAATTGATTTCAAATAGTTTTTTTTGTGTGCGTGTAAGGTTTAAGTTCTAGTTCCTGTTTTATGGATTATGCATGAATTATGATTATCCTCAGATCCTGAGATTTCGGTGATGTACTTTACACAACGCAGTGTCACTTCGAAATTCCTGTTTACTTCTTTATTTCTAAGTAATGATGTTTCAATATGAGACCATTTCCAGAGCACTGTTTGTGAAATAGTTGAGCTGCTCACACCGGGACTCGTGATGAACTTTCTGGTGAATGAAGACGTTAAACAGGCGACCAAGACTTCAAGCACAGGATGTTGCTGAGACTCTTAGCGTTTCAAAGAAGGTGACTCCGAGCTCGCCGCAGTCGTTCACATGAACATTCAGAGCCTGAGAGGAATCCTTGGAAATGGACGGATAACTTGTGGAAGAGAGCGTGTGAACTGTACACACACACGTTACAGGAACTCGTCTGGGAATTATCGCCAGTACTGACATCGCTCCGAGACATTTCCACATGTTTGAGCCGTTAAAGGAGTTCCTGGGTGACCAGCGTTTTAGACCGATCGTGGCTTGATGGTGAAAAGCTGGGATAAGTGCATTCGTGTAGCAGAAGATTCTCGCGGTCTTGGATCGGAGGATTGCGCTTTCCTCCGAGTGTGTGTTATGCCGTACACTCCCTACGGTGCGCGACCAAGCAGTTCAAAAAACACTCGGTGGGTGTGGCCTCGATGGCATCTTAATGTCGCGTAAGGATTGACTATGGCTAGATCAAAGGGCAGAAAATCTCCCCTTCCTGGATGTTTTCCTGTTTTTGCTCATTTAAATCTGTGTGAAGTCGATCCTAAATTCCCAAAAGCACTAAAAAAAAACTCTTCCCGAGCACTTGGCTGCGAATCCACTCGTTGGTCCTGTTTTGCAAACAGATTCGTAAACAAACATCAACATGATTATTTTTTTATTTATCGTCTCAAAAGAAAAAGGAGTAAACGTAAGAAGTTTAATTGATTTTTATTTTTTGAGGCATCATTCAAACACAAATACACGATTAAAAAATATGTTTTCTGTGTATACACAACAGCGTTAGAATGATACTTACTAGGAACAGGATCAACAGGGGCGTCACGATACGATATTATCACGATACCTCGGACCCGAATCGATTCTCTAAGGATCACGGTTTTATAAATGTCCCTCACTTGCGATGTGAATTTTTTCTCAGATTTTGTGACAATCCTAAACTAATGTCAGATGCTGTGCTGATTTTTTCCAGTGTGTGAACAGTTTATAGTGCCACCTGTAGGATTAGAGAGGAACTGCAACATTTTACCACCTCGGATCCAAACATATACACATTAAAAATGTATAAATAAATAAAAAATTCAAAAGTTAATAATAAAGATATTGGAGTCAGGCAGGTCAGTGTGGCGATACATTGATCTGTACCTTATATTCTATATATATATCACTGCTTATTAATTGTAAACAGTCTAACTTTGATTCTACACTGGATACATGCATGAACCTACGTAATGACACACACACACACACTTGTTTGTTGAGAGATTAGTGGTTTAGCGTCATGCCACAGCAGAAGCCTGTGACATGTGACGTGTGTGTGTGTGTGTGTGTGTGCGTATGTGTGTGTGTGTGTGTGAGAGAGAGAGACACCACTTCCCCTCCCCACTATGTCAAACAATACCGAGGCCACCAGGTCGACGGCTACAACAACGACGACATCTGTGTCCTCCTCCACCAGTAGGCAGCCAAGTGCATCAGTCTGTCTCTCTCTCTGTCCTCTCTCTGTCTCTGTCTTCTCTCTCCTCTCTCTGTCCTCTCTCTGTCTCTCTCTCTATCCTATCTGTTTGTCTCTCTCTCTCTCTTTCTCTCGGTCCTCTCTCTCTCTGTCCTCTCTCTGTCTCTCTCTCTATCCTATCTGTTTGTCTCTCTCTCTCTCTCTCTCTTTCTCTCGGTCCTCTCTCTCTCTGTCCTCTCTCTGTCTCTCTCTCTGTCCCCCTCTCTTGCTCTCTCTCCATCTAAAGCCGTCTTTCTCTTTAGATCCTATAATAATCTTGGATAAAGAATTACACTCGTAGTCCTTCACGCTAACAGTTAAGAGCCAAACTCATCCGTCCAGTGACGAGTGTACAGATTACAGGTTGTGGCAGCCGGAGGTGATTGTTGGCCCAGGAGAGGTCAGAGGTCACTTGACAGGATGCTTTCTCTCTGATAAATGTTAGGATTTCAGATTTCTGTTCATTCTTAGAGGAATTTCTGGCAGGACTGATGATCTGTTAGACTTTGTGTGCCGTGAAAGAGAGAACAGGAGAGAGAGATGAGACGAGACGAGATGCTTGTAATTGCTTCTTAATTGGCAATTGGGACAAATCGCTCGGTCTGAATGACGGCAGCGAACAGCATTCTGATGCGGACGTCTTCACAGCGGGGAGCGCAAGGGCCAGGCGTTCACATCCATACAATACTGTGTGTGTGTGTGTGTGTGTGTGTGTGTGAGATGGAGGTTCACAGATGCTTCGCTTTAAATAGAGTCCATTCTGCTCAGAGTTCAGAGGTCACGGAAAGGTCAGGGTCACCGAAAAAAAAGATTTAGATATCGGATCAGTTATTTTATTCTCATAATATTATTTAGATAAACACGCCGGTTAAGCTTTTGTTGTTGTTGTTGTTGTTTAGTCTATAAGTATCCGAGGACACCGGGGTGTTTCTGAGGTTCATGGTGTGTTTTGAACGAGGTTACCTCGAGGGTCAGAATTCATCTCGACCAGACAAAAGACACAAAGGCAGAGCACGGCCATGCGGCAGACAGGCCTCGGGCTCCGAACACAAACACACGCTTCTTTCATTTTTAATGCGTGCGCACCACGCACCTGCCGGCCTTCTGAGACAGAGAGAGAGAGACGCACAGTAACAGCGTAACAAGATTAGTGTTGAGGGTAAATAGCCAGTAGAGGGCGCCAGAGCTGATATGTGTGTGTGTGTGTTAAAAATAGGACAGGAATTTAAACTCGAGGTGTTTTTAAAATGACTTCTTGAGTGTCCAGGTTTAAGTCAATCATTTTAAACTTATATTTCTTTACCCAACATAAAACAATTATTATAATTAAAAACAAATGAATAGTTTCAGGATGATCTGACGTCTAGTCAAGATGTGCGTTTTGTAAACGTGTCTTGTTTCGAGCTCTTGGATTAAAAACAAGCGGCGTCATTTCTCCAAACCAGCTCACGACAGAAACGCGCGGTCGCCCCGAGGCACAAAGTCAAGCACAGCCATCTTAATGAGGCAGATTAAAAAGCAATTAAGACTTCGTACAATTTGCGGTGGGGAGCCGCCGAACGCGGATCTTCTCTTCCTCTCGACCGCGTGCCGAACAGATGTCGCGTAAATGTAGAAACGGACGTTGCGGCATTTTCTGTCCCCCCGCCCCATACAGACACTCGCAGATTTAAAGCTTCTCCTTTATGGCGCGTGAGCCGCCGCGACTAAATGTCAGCAGGCGAGCCGCAAATAAAGAAGAGGGGGGTGTTGAGGGAGGGGGGGACGCGCCGCTAATAGGCGGGTGTGTATCGTTCCAGTACGCCGCGGTGATCCGCTCAGGGGAGGGAGGAGAACGCGAGGAGGGTTGAGATGTCTGTGATTTTGACTTCTTTTGACATTTCTGAAGCACTTTTTCTGCCTGGCTGCACATCCGCGAGTCACCCTCCCTCCTCCTTCTCGTTCCCCGCGAGCGCTTACAAAGCCATTAGCAGGAGCGGGGGTACTCAGGAGAGGCGGGAGGGGTCAAGGGGGCGCATGTGGGCGCCGATCGGAGACCGACTCGCTGCTAAGTGGAGAGCGTTAAACAGAGAGAGAGAGAGATAAAGAGGAACTGACAGGAAGGAGGCGCGAGCACCAGAGGCATTTAATATTACACGTGAGCCGTGTAGAGTGGCGACGGGTCACTGGCTGGGACACGGAGGTAATGGCGCTCTAAATGGGCTCGTCTCCAGAGGAAGGCTGCCAAAAGGACGTCCACGGTTTCACTCGGCGTCCCCTCTCCACCTGTCTCGGTGTCATGTGCTCGGCTTTTCTTCGTCGCTTCATCCGTGTCCTTTGTGAGGCGAGGGTGTCGGGCGGAGGAGATCAATTTAAAGTTGATCTCAATCACTGCTTGTGGAACTCGTGGTACTCAAGGCCTCACTGACGTTACACTGGAATGAGTTTGTGATGCGCTAGAAACCCCATAATGACACGGACGTGTAGGTCTTTAATTTATCGTTTATTCATAGGAAACGTTGAAGCTTTCATTTTATTATTGAGGCTTTTATGTTTTTTTCATTCTCAGTAACCCTCTCTCTCTCTCTCTCGCAGTCAGAGTCGGGCCCTCGTGGTGTCAGCAGAGAGCGTTTGGCGCCTGAGGCTCAGGAGAAGGGCGGCCCCTCAGTCCCGGCCCACCTCATAGGAAACCCGTACGCGTTCGGTCTGACGCCTGGATCGGTGATGCAGGATTCACGCTTTCAGCCCCTGAAGTGAGTAACGCATCCGAGATGTGTCAGGAGTCACGTAATCTTGCACTCTAGGCTGACACACGTCTTTTATATTTTGTCTAGCAGCCTGCCCAGGCAAATGCCCCACGGCGTGCCCCCCGCCGGAGTCCCAGAGGAGTACCTGCGCGGTTTCCGTCCGTACGCGACGGCCGAGGATCTCCGCATGCCCTCGTTGCCTCTGGGACTGGACCCGGCCACTGCTGCGGCCGCCGCTAACTATTATCACCCCAGCTACCTGGTCCACCCGTCGTTCTCCCATTACAGGTACACGCTCTGATTTGTTTGTCTTAATTAGTCTGTCTGTCCATCTGTTTGAATCGTCTTACAGATTTTCTGTCTCTCCCTAAGGATGGATGATCCCTTTTTGTCTGCACTGAGGTCTCCGTTTTATCCTTTACCTGCAGGGGGCGCCCTGCCCCCACTCCACCCGTCTGCTGTGCCCATGCACCTCCCAGGGGTGCGTTACCCTGGCGACCTCAGCCATGCCTCGCTGTCCAGTCTGCAGTCTGCCGAAAGGTACAAACACACACACACACACACACACAGACATCTGTACAGACACTTACACACACGTCTGAGCGTCATGAAAGCTGTTTCTGACTCGTTCACTGTCTTCTTCTTCTTCTTCTCTGTGTGTGTGTGTGTGTGTGTGTGTGTGTGTGTGTGTGTGTGTGTGTGTGTGTGTGTGTGTGTGTGTGTGTGTGTGTGTGTGTGTGTGTGTGTGTGTGTGTCTGTGTCGTCCCCTCTTCCCCCCCCAGGCTCCAGATGGAGGATGAGCTTCGTCAGAGAGAACGGGAGCGCGAGAGGGAGCGCGAGAGGGAGAAGGAGCGTGAGCGCGAGGCGGAGCGGGAGAAAGAGCGAGAAAGAGAGAGGGAGCGAGAAAGAGAGCGAGAGAAGGAGCTGGAGAGAGAAAGGGAGAGGGAGCGGGAGAGGGAGAGAGAACGGGAGCGGGAGAGAGAGAAAGAGCGAGAGAGGGAGCGGGAGAGAGAGATCGAGAGGCAGAAGGAGAGAGCGGCGCGAGAGAAGGAGCTACAGGCATCCAAGGCCATGGAGGGTCACTACCTGGCCGAGCTCCACGCGCTGAGAGGCCAGGCCGAGGAACGGGCGAAGGCCGCCGAGAGACTCACCCCCAACAGAGCAGGTAACGCCCAGGACACTGCAGAGTGTGTCGTGTATTAGCTTTATCCTCTGTTAGCATGTAGCAGAAACGTGAATGATACAAAAAAATTTTTGGGATGTCGACATACTTTTGGACAGTCAGTGAATTTATACTCTTTTATCATTTAATTGTAATGTTGTAGCAGATATATTAAGTTTATTATAAACTCATAAAGAGAACTTTCTCCTCCAGATAAAACCAAAGAGCCCGCCCTTCCTGCTCCTAAACCAATCCAGGCAGGCCTGCACCCTTCGCTAGGCTCCTCCCACCACCCGGTACCCACCCTAATTTCTGCACACGGCATGTACCTCGGACCGGGAGGGACGGGACCCGGGGCTCTGACACCGGCCATGATCCTGCAGCGCAACAACGAGGAGGAGCGGTGGCTGGCTCGGCAGAGGAAACTACGGCAAGAGAAAGAGGACAGACAGTACCAAGTGTCCGAATTTCGCCAGCAGGTTCTGGAGCAACATCTAGACATCGGCCGGCCAGGAGACGCGCCCGAGCTGCGCACCGAGAGCCAGAGGTACAGAGACCCGTGGTTTTAAGGTTGTCGTCTATGTTTGACAGAGAAACTTATTTTAGTCATGTGATCTGTGACAAATGGAAGCGGATACAGGTAGTCCCCGACTTATGGACATTTTCCGCAGGTAATACGAATGGACCGTGCTTCTACAAACACATACAATATATATACAATATGTTCAGTGTGTTAGTAAATGTATAAATTGTCTATAGATCGAAACAGTGGAAAACAGCTCCGAAACAATGTGGCATCCAGGATTCACCCTCACGATTTAAAGGCGCAGAGAGACACTTTTAGATTTCACTGAGAGATTCATTTCCTCAGGTGCGGTTACAGTTTTTGACCACATGATGGCAGTGTGGGGAAAGGGGACAGAAATTTAGTCAAGTCAGTTGGTATGCTTTACGTTTTATATATTCGTGTCCAAGGCGTACAGGACTCACTTTGTCAGACTTAAGAACAAATCTGACTTACGAACGTGCTCCCGGAACGGACCTTGCTCGTAAGTCTGGGACGACCTGTATTAATTAGAGATGGGACAAAAAAAAAGCAGTTTGTGATTCTTTTGATTGGCAAAATATTTTCCAGCACATTGAATCCTAAATCGATTTTTACAATTATTTTTTATTATTAAATGTATATGTTTGCATTTGAGGTGGTGAAATGCTGCTATTCTTCAATAAATCCTACAGGTGGCGTGCTCTAAACTATTTACACACTGTTTACAGCATCTTGTGTTGCATTCGCAGTTTGTTTAAAAATGTAACAAAAACTTATAGAAATAAAATATATAAATAAAAATGATATTGAATTACAAAATCTTGATATATAGAATCGTCACCTCGGTATCGTGATAATATCGCATCAGGCGACCTCTGGCGATTCCCATCCCTTAACTATTTGAGCTGACGAGTGGTTTTAATATTGGATGTTCGGCTTGGTTGTGAAGGCGTGGTGCGGTACAGTATTACTGGTGTCTGTTCAAATCAAGTGCGAGAGAGAATCTTGTGGAAGTTGACCGATCTGTGTTCCCCAAGTAAAAATTTTGTTTTATTCCATCCGCACGTCTCGTATCCGATCAGACGAGCCGCCGAGACTCTGAGCTCAGCCGTAGTCACACATCTCAACCTCTGCGCTTTGTTTACCGCCAGCTTTCCTACCTGCGTAACACGAGCTCGTGCTTTTGTTGCATTGGAGAGGTCAGATCCAGCGTAGGTGTTAATGTCGGTTGTACGGATGAGTGAGTATGTGTGTGTGTGTGAGAGAGAGAAAGAGCGCTACACTGATGATTATAGCATTAGATGTCTGAATTCTCAGCGCGCTGTGATCTGATTAGCTTATTTGAAGATTAGGGACAAATCTAATGAGGGAACTTTTCAACCGTAGAAAGAGAATTAAAGCAAATACTCTATTGTTGTGTATGTATTGTTTATTCATTTTTCCTTAAAAAAATAAAATATCCATTTTCAGTGAGTTTAATAATCTGATGGATGAACAGACTTCAAAGGCGTCTGAGTTTGCTTCTTTCCCCAGCAAACTTTTTTTCTTTTTTTTGTTTGTTAAAACAATCATATCGGTCCACTTTCTAAAAAAAAAAAAAATTATGTAGTATTATAGTATTGTTTCTTTCTCACACAGGCCCATCCCGAACCACCACGAGCCCGGCAGCCGAGAGCGCGAGCGAGAGCGGGATATCCACCCTCACCTCGGTGCTCCTCCACCCCTCATCTCCCCCAAACCCCAGCCCAGAGACCACGCCCCTGCTCCACCCACCACCCTCTGGAATCCCGCCTCGCTCATCGAGACCTCCTCCGAGTCACGGCGGCCTCTCCACGAGCCACATCCGGGTCCCTACGACATCAGTCGCCTAGCTCCGCCCCCGACCAAAACCGAGCGCCATTTTGGCTCAGAAAAGCCCAAAGATGGACACGAGAAGTTCCCGCTCATCCGGCCTACGGGGTTCTCCGAGCCGCGGCCCTTCCTGGCGGAGCTGGAGAAATCCACGCAGTCTTTTTTGAGCCAGCAGAGGGCGGCGCTGAGTCTGAGCACGCAATACGGAGAGCTGAGCGGTACGCTGAAGAGCAGCGTGGTCCATAAGGGCCACCAGGGGCCGCCGACGAGGCCGGGAAGCGATACCGTGCTCGTGTACGATGAATATCTGCAGCTGCATCGACGGCCGATTAGCAAACTAGACCTGGAGGAGAGGAGGAGGAGGGAAGCGAGAGAGAAAGGTGAGGATTTAAAACTCGACTAATGTTTTAGCACGAATCTTGTCTTAACCATTAGTATTATAAATCATGGAAATAGAAACCTGGGAACGCTGCTGGATGGCAGTTCTCCACGGAGTGTGTGTGTGTGTGTAAAATAACACAACTAACGTTGACTTTCTATTTTAAGTTGGATCAGATAAAGGCTGTGTTTTTTTGACACAACGCTTAACTTCCTCTCGTTGTGAAGTGGCTGTAAAGTTAATAAGCCGTTAAGGGATTTTGAAGCGATCTGTGAGTGAGTCAGGTGTGTGTGTTTGTGTGTGTGTGTGTGTGTGTGTGTGGTGCGCAGGGTACTACTACGAGCTGGACGACTCGTATGATGAGAGCGATGAAGAGGAGGTGAGAGCTCATCTCCGGAGAGTAGCCGAGCAGCCGCCACTCAAACTGGACGACTCCAACGAGGTAATACAGTGCCACACTCTCCAAAAAGCACTTCACACACACACACACACACACACACACACACACACACACACATAGACACACACACATACATGCTGCACTGGTGATAATTATCGGCCATGAGAGAAAATTATCCCACTCACACCCTCTCTGTCTCTCTCTCTCTCACACACACACACTGTAGAAGTTGGCGTTTCTGCGGCTCTTCGGTTTGACCACCGTGTCTCGGCGAGACGAGCTGCTCGACCGTAAAAGGAGGAAGAGGAGGAGGATGCTCCGGGAACGAAGCCCCTCCCCCCCAGCTGTGGCCAGCAAGCGGTTGCCTCCTCCGCTCAGCACGCGCTTCACTCCCGAGGACATGGACAGCGCTCCCGAGCTGGAGGCCAAGAAACGCTTCCTCACCATGTTCAGCCTCAATCACCTGAGCACGCAGCAGAGGAAAGGTACGTAACGTGCACACACACACACACATGCACACACTTTTAAAATTTTACTTATTCAGCACCAAAGCTTGCACTTAAGTAAACACGATCGTTTCTATAGTAACGGTGGAGCTCCTATAGAAGATGTTCGGCGTTCAAGGTTTCTCAGGATGTTTTCAGAAAATCAGATCAGATATAGATCAATAATCCGAACGTACCTGAAAACGGACCTGGCGGCTCGCAAACCAACCAGTGTACTGCCACCTGCTGTATCGGAGGGAGAAAATTCTGAAGTGTATCAGGAAAAAAAATAAATACAGTGGAACCTTCGATTATGAGCACAATTCGTTCCGGATGTGGGCTCGTATTCCAAAACACTTGTAAACCAAATCGAATTTTCCCATAAGAAAGAATGAAAACTCAAACTATTCGTTCCACTACCCCAAAAAGTAAACACACAAAAATAATTCATACAATATATAAAGTAAAAATAAAACAAATCCCGTCAGATAAGTGTTCTCGTTTATTTTAATAAAATATTTCTTACAATAATTCTCTTAATAAAATCCTCTGGGTTCTGATGCCTTCCAGAAGTGCTCTTCTTTAACTTAAGATTTGTGTACAATTTGTAATTTTTACCAATATACGTCATAGCTAATACATTTCCCTTATTTACATAGAGCTCAAACTGGGATTTCATAATGTGGCTAATGTGAATATGTTACAAGTCATGTGCCACTTTTAGATTTATGACAAAGTACTGAGAAAAATGAGAATAAACAAACCTGGCAACTTTATTTTCAGCAGAGCCTCTGTTTCACTGAATAATCATATTTACTAAACAGACCACGGGATCACGTGACCCCAGGTTTCCCCAGAACGTGAGAGAATGAAACCAAACACTGAATGGATATCAAACTGCAGTTTTTCGCTTCTGGATTGTTTGAATAAAATATTCTCACATATATTCACTGCGTCCATCCAAAAAGTTCTTAAACAGCGGCGTCACGTTTTACTGTCGAGTCCGTCGTCCGATCCAGCTGTTTGTCTTCACCTTAGTGGGTCGTGAATGTCCACAGGCTCTGAAGCGTCTCGTTTATTTCTGTTTTTAACAGAGAATGAGAGAGTGGTGGAGCTGCTGCACGCCATTAAACAGAAAAGTGTGACTCTAGACACCATCAGGAATAATCCTTTACCTCTGTGTAAGAGCCCGCTGCTCCATCAGTCTGGTAAGGTCCACACACACACACACAGACATATAGTTTCATGCATGATGTGCCTATAAAGCTCACTATTTTTTTCATTTAAGTGTATAACAATTTTTTATGCCACATGACCACTGAAATCTCAAACCTGATTGGTCAGGAGGTGTTTAATGCTCCCAAGCTTTTTAAATGTAAATTTAAAGAAGGAAAACATTAAAAGATTTTTGAAGATTTCTGTTAACGAGACGTGGCATTTTTGAAGGAGTCTCCAGTGTCAGCAAGAATGCAACATGTCAAGCTGGGGTTATTTTCTCTCATTAGCATCATGAGAGAGGGGAAAAAAGACAGTATATTTGTAACTGCTATAATGTGAGTAATAACGAGGACTACCCTGTCTTTTGGACAGCCCATTATATTAAACCCAGATTAAAGCCGTTTCTGATCCAGATCGGAGTCTTCTGCTATCTGGGAATGTTATTATAAACAGAATCAAACAGAAATTTTTAATCAAAGTAATAAATAAAAATTGTTTATAACTCGTTGTAATAATATTGTTGCGGTATACATATACATATATATATCATCTGTGAAACTAATCTCGTCCCAGCAGCGTCCCTGATTCACTGATTATTTTCCCGTAACTAATTAGCTGACTTGTCGATCGTGATTGATTAACAGCAGAGAGGACAGATTTCCTTTTGTGTGTCTCGCATCAGGATGAGAAAGACAATACAGCGTTAGTGCTGCACTCGCGTCTCATGTCTCCGGTGTCATCAGTCCAGTTAACCAGATGGCGGATATTGTGTACAGTGACAGCTCCAGATGTTTAAAGCTGGAATTTTTCTTGTTTTTTTTACTTCCTTAATGAAGAACCTTGGAATATTTGCAGCTACAGATTTCTTAGAAAAAATATGTGTGTGTGTGTGTGTGCGTTACCAGCTTTTACTCATACTGTAAGTCATGCTGAAGGCTGTGGATCTAAATTATTTGTTTTGTACCTCTGCTCCACAGACTCGTCCTCATCCCAGTCTCCAGGCCAGTCAGGTGATTTACTCAGTGCCAGACACTCGACTCCTCCCCCTCCGTCCACGGGACCTCCCGTCGAGCCTTCCTCAGCCCCGCCTCCTCAGGATCACCACAGACCCGTCTCTGAACCCCTCAGACCGAAGGACGCACCGCTCCCTCTGCCGTACGCTGATAAAACACGGAGCGACACGATCCTGAGCAAAAAGCCCTCGAGCCTGCTGAACAGCGTCCGTCCCCCGGCGCACCCCAAAGACGCCGCGTGCAGCCTAAACGGCCGGACCAAGACCTGGGAGAGCTTCACGGCCGAGGAGTTCGCGCAGCAGTTCCACGAGTCTGTGTTGCAGTCCACTCAGAAAGCGCTGCAGAAGCACAAAGGTGGGATTTTTTTTTTTTTTACATTTCACTATTTTTTTTATTTTTTTTTACAGGTTTCTGATGTGTTTTCTTTCCTGCTTCCACCAGGTGGCGCCTCGGCCATCTCCGAGCCTAATCACGCCATAGACTCCACGGTGCACTACAACATCCCGGAGCTGCAGAGCGGCTCGGGCCGTAGCACACACCCTCCTCACACGCACCCCACGCTCCAGCCCAACGGCCTGCACTGTCCCCCCGTGGCCCGGCGAGATGCCCCGGCGCGCCACGAACTCTCCAGCGAGGAAGACTCGGACGAAGGGGATGATGACGACGAGGAAGAGGAAGAGGCTCTGGGGCACAGGTGGAACGGGATCGAGTCCATCTTCGAAGCGTATCAGGAATATGTAGAAGGTGATTTGGGTTTCTTTGCTTTATCGGTACATTTTTTTTTTTTTTTTTTACTCCATCCGGACATAAGAATCATAAAACTCAGCTAAATAGATTTTTTTCCCTGCATTTCTAATGTATATACCATACAGTACTGTGCAAAAAAACCTCATTCCTTCATATCAAATTTAATTAGATCATGTTAAAAGAAATGGGAACTTACACTTTACTGCAACAGGCTTAATGACAAATGGCCTAATGATGATACAATTTAAAAACAGATTTTTTACAGTATGTAACGACCTCATTTCCCCTCTCGTCCGTTCCAACCACTCAGCATTCAGCATCAGCAGTATAACTAATCACCTCCTGATCATCTGTCATCATCTGCACGCGCCTTAAATGAAATGTTTTTTTCTTTTTTAATGCTTGAATAATTCATAGATGACTGTGTGACCTTAACAAACAAAAAAATCAAAATGAAAAAAGTAATAATAAAAAAATCCCCCAGGAAGCCTGGAGAACTATTCCTCATGTCTGGACATTTGGAAGCAAAATACGTAGAAACGAGGGGGGAGTCAAGACTTTTGCACAGTACTGTATAATACCAGGTGCAAATAATTTATCTCAGGGATGCACAGACCGTTGCAGCGGCGTTAGTAGAAGTGTTTGTAAGTAATATTTTAGTAATCGAGTATTCTTCCAAAAATATAATCAATTAATCAGATAAAATGTACTTTTGCTTAATTAAACAGCAATGTAACATATATAAGAGAAACAAAGATTAATTGGTTTTCTTTTTAGAAAAATCTACTTTTATTTTTTTAAATACATACAGCATTTTATCAAAATTAAACATTGACATTATTCACATTACAAGGAAGAGCTTAACGTTGACTGAGCTATACATTACAGCCATACATTCTTATTTTAAAGCCTTTTCTCAGATGCAAAAACTAAAAAAAGTGTATTTCAAATGATTTCAAGTATCAAAAAAAACTAAGGCACACTTTAAAATACAGTGGAACCTTGGATTACGAGCATAATTCGTTCAGGAAGTGGGCTCGTGTTCCAAAACACTCGTAAACCAAATCATCATTTCCCATAAGAAATAATGAAAATTCAAATTATTCTTTTCACAGCCTCAGAAATACATAAAAATAATTAATACAATCTATAAATGAAAATCTCACTAAGACTGGCATCAGCGCATACTAACGGAATCACTTTTTAAGTTTCACAACAAACGGACACACACATAAACACAGCGGAAACACCGTTTTAACAGGGAAAAAAGAAATTTCTCTGAACTGGCGTGAGCGCAGACTAAGGGAATCACTGCTGTAAAGTAAAAAAAAAAGCAAATGAACCAGCACCTTATCTTTGAAAAGAATCGCGACAAAGTAGAGATTCTGTGTGTTTGCGAAGCCATGGGGGAGACGGGGGGGGGGTGAAAAAGTGAGAGAGTGACGCTCGGTGTCAAAATAAGAGTCGCATGCATGATACATGATACTCAGCGCTCGTAAACTAATACTTGCTCGGTTTCCGATTAAAAATTTATTAAAATTTTTGCTCGGTTTGCGGAACACTCGTAAACCACGTTACTCGCAATCCGAGGTTCCACTGTAAATGTTAATATATTTTTATTGCTCCCTTCCATTTTGCAGGCCGCAACAGAACGCTCTCTCACATCAATACACAACTAACTGTTTGCGTCTCCTTCCGCTTTTTTGGTGACGTAAGCGCTTCTTCTTCGTCGGTGTTTACTGGCAGCTTGCATCCAGAAGCGCGCTGTGTCACGCCAAACAAATAATTGCGCAAAATTAATTAAAAGAAGCCTTGAGGCAGAAGGTTTTGCCTTGATCATTTTTTGGAATCGAATTACTCGAGGAATCGTTTCAGCTCTAGATGATCGTGTAAAGCTGCAATGACGATTGTTAAAAACACTGTACAAAAAAATTGAATTGAACTGTTGGATGTCTTTTACATTTGTGTGTGTGTCGCTCTCATGTCTCTTCCAGAACAATCTATCGAGCGCGAGGTGCTGCACAGTCAGTGCAGGAAGCTGGAAGCCCAACACTACAACCTCAGCCTGACGGCCGAGCAGGTCTCTCACACCATGGGGGTAAGTGTCAGCCTCGTCTGCCCTCCTGTCGCGTCTCCTGTTAATCACAGCTGTAACGTGACGCCTCTCTCTCTCTGTCTCCGTTCCGTCACAGGAGCTGATGTCTCAGAAGCAGAAGCTGGCGGCCGAGAGGGAGAAGCTGCAGGCCGAGCTGGAGCACTTCAGGAAGTGCCTGAGCGTGCCACATACGTCCTGGAGCAGGGCTCACTTCAAAGGGTATCCTCCCAGGTGACATCACGTGAGATCACCGGAGCGTCCGGACTCCACCCTCTCCCTCCTCCCACGTTCTTTCTTTTCCCTCGTTTCTCGCACCCAGACTCCGCCCCCGCCCCCTACTGCTCCTCCACGGCGGAGTTTCGGGGAGATGGTGCACGCTGACCAGGACTGACGCTCAAAGTTTATAATCGGACATAAAAACGTGCCATCGAGGTGTAGGACAGGTGCCACGCCCCGCTCCCAAATAAACCCGTCTGGATCTCACACACACACACACACACGCACACGGACACGGACACGGAGGTACAGACAGCCATCTGCGCCTCACCAGGACGGATCACGTAGGCAAAACCTCACGGTGACTCCCCGAAATGTCGCACCATCTCTGAGATGTGAGGAGCTTTCAACTGGAAATGCACTTAAAGAGACAAAACCCAGAAGAAACTACCTGGAGGTACTGTGTTACAACAAGGAACTCCTTTTGAAAATTAGGGAAGAACTTCAAAAGAAAAAAAAAAACAATTTAAGTGAAATAAAATGCTCACTTTGTCGTGGGGCAAAAAAAAAAGACAAAAAAATACAAAATTCATAAATAAATAAATAAAGTTTTATTCAAGGAAAAAAAAATTTCTAAAGAGGTGCTTCAGCCTTGTATTGTAAATACCGAAATGAAACGGAAAGGAAATTTTTGTATGTTTTTATTACTTACGTTAACTGTTCTTTGAAGAAGAAGCAAAGAAAAAAGAAAAAAAATTAAACGCCTGCCATTTTTAGAATAAAAAAAAAATGCACATGCTTTTTAGGGCGTTCAGTTGGAGCCTCGCTTTTAGTGTTTGTAGCGCTGCTGGTCAGGATCAAGGACGGAGGAAGAGCTCGCCGTGTACGTACCCACAGGTTTGTGTGAGTGTGTGTGAGCGAGAGTGCGTGTGTAAGTGAGTGTGTGTGTGTGTGTGTGTGTGTGTAGCCTACCACAGTAGCATCCGTCTCCAAAGGCAGCACCGGGTCTAAAGAAGAGCAGAACGTCACCTTTTCTCTCTCTCTCTCTCTCTCTCTCTCTCTCTCTCTCTCTCTCTCTCACACACACACACACACATATACTCCCTGCACTCTGGACTACTAACTACCATAGACTCATTCACATGTTTTTTTTCCCCTAATGATCATTGTTTCTGTTTAAACATCACACCAGTCGCTCTATCCGTGTGAGGGACGTCCGGGTCCCGTGCCAAAGTTTCCCCAGAGAACTACAGATCAGAACCCGACCCGACCCGACCCGACCCGACCCGGGTTATTCATGCGCAGAGTAAAACGGTCCAAAATTCACCAGGCATCAAACGTGATCACGGGGTGTGATCACGTGTGATCAGGTTAAAAATGACGACTTTAAACACACAAACATTTGCGTATAAAGTGATTAAGATGCCGTTTTCGAACGCAGCCTAAGAACAAGTTCACGCAAAAGGGTTTGAAATTTTTATTACAGCCGAACCTCAGGATAAAAATGTGATTCGTTCCAAATCGAAACAAATTTCCGCTTAAAAACATAACGTAAATTTGCAGCTAATCTGTTTCAGGCATTCAAAAACATTAGCAATATTACAACAAAAAGATTGAAAATAATTTGTAAACTCTCTTTGGAATTTTCGAATGCGCTGTCCGGTTCATTCATTCTCCTGTATTTCCTTTAAACTCCACCATGGACCGTCAACTTATGGTTTTTTATTGCTTAATTAATTGTTTTCCATCTCTAGAGAACTAAGAAACATCTGTTCGACTTTATTCCTGATTAACCGTTGTGCCAGCATCTACAAATACGCATGATATGCGATTAAATAATAACAAATAATAACACCCTTGTGCCATTCCTGATAGCTAGCTGGCTAGAGAACTATTGTTAAAACCATTACCAAAGCTAATATTACGTCTTCATTCTTTAAAAAAAATAAAACATGCATAATGAACAATGATTGGTGCAAAGAAATGTCTGGTAGTGATGTCACAAGCGTTGCTCCGCCCCACAGACCAGTTAGATCGCAGACGTTTCCTATGGACGAACCTTATTTATGCTTTTAAGCATCACTGAAACATATCGACTCGCTCGAATGATTCACCCGAATCACTGTTTAACGTTCTCGTCAAGGCCAAAGCAGCAGCAAAACCTCGCCATGCTTCGCTGTGAAACTCTTAATCTTAATCTCATCACAGGTTCATAAGCGCTCAGGCTCACAGGATGGACCGTTCCATGTTTACAGACCCCAGGCTGGCCCTAATGAGCATCCATCATGTGCACGTCTGTGTTTATATGTGTGTGTGTGTGTGAGCACTACCACTGGCAGGGACACGCCCACTCACTCACTCACTCTCTCACACTCGCTCTTCCTCGGTGTCTCTCGCCCAACTAGCACACGCACACGCAGTAGCCGCCCTCGCCCCGCCCGAACCCAATGGAGGATGTCTAGATGCTGTGAAATCATGTTTTTAAGAAAGAAAAAAAAATGTACTTGTTTGAATTCAATGTAATGTAATATATTCTTTGTTGAATGTAGTAATTAGGTATTTATGAATATATTGCTGTAATTTCAGACAAAAAAAATAAAATGCTTCAGAATTCAACTTGGACTCGAGCACTCTCTTGGTGGACAGTTTGAATCTTTTATTTTTTTCCTCAAACAAGACATATGTACAACCCCTTCTTCTGGTTATTATGTTTCTTTACAATTTACATTTCATATTTCCTTATAACTTAAGATGTGTTCATTATTGCAGTTCACAAAACGTCCTGTAGGGGGATGAACCTCTACAGGAAGCTACATTTACACAACAGCAAGTTATGGTTTGATTTTTCCACGTGATCACTGTCCACACGCGAGTTGCGATTCCGCCGACACTTTTCACCGACGTCAGCTTCTCTCGCTGTTTGTGAAGTATTATTTTTTAATTCCTTCCACAACATTTTAGAGGATTGTGTTCAAGCAAATCGTTTAAAAGTGTCCAAGCTAAATCTTACAGAACCCAGTTAAATCAACAGTACAGTGTGAATGTACATAACAACAACAACAGAGTCAGACACAGCTTGGTGATAAAGTCATGTGACTTTTACAAATAAGGATTTGCTTTAACAAATAAGCCACTCTGATGAAGCGTCCATGAAAAAAATCGACACGTGGTGCCGGGGCGAGTTGCGTCGCTGCTCCGAGATGCTGAGCGAACATCCTGATGGCGCCGGTTAATAATCCTGTGATTTCCCGGAGACTGAGCCGGGCTGCAGGTTGGAGCGCAGTTTGTACATGTAGTTCAGAGAGTCCAACAGGAAACTGCGTGTGGTGTTGATCTCCAGCAGCGTCAGGTTATCCAGCTACACAGAGAGAGAGAGATTTAATTAACAGGATTTTCCCTGTAATGATTAAACTACAATCCTATCAGGTGTAAACTGGGCATTTAAAGGTGCAATAAGCGTTCAGGACGGTATTTGGGCCTAAAGCTTTAAAGTCGTGTTGAAAATTGACTCCACCTCAGGTATAAATCACTAGTGAGGGGGAGATGAAACCGCATATAGGTGTCAAGGCTCTCGGACGATAGTTTCACTAAAAGATTAATTTCATGAATCTTCGTTCAAAGGCCATAGTTTACTGCCATCTAGTGGACACATTATGTAACAACTAGATCATAACATCACAAGCAACAGCAGCACAGTTAATATGTACATGTAATGCTGCATTCTTCATTGTCAGTCGTGTGCCAGTTGTGTGTGTTTTGAAAATACACTGTTTAAGGAAATGTTTTCACACAATCACCATCTCTGAATCTTTTGCAAATAAAAAAATAAAACAAGATCTACAATAGGAAGGAAATGTAAAGAACAAATAGCAAAATCCTTTTCTTTATATGTTTCTACCTTTCTTTCAATTATGAAAAATAACATGTAGACAATTAACAAGCCACTGTTTTGGAATATTTGTCAGTGTTGAGGATTCAACATACAAATCAATGATTAAAATTAATCAAGGAGGGAAAGAAAATTAAGAGAGATGAAAAAAATAACCTAGATACGATAACACGAGTTTTATGAGATAAATTGAGAGCGGGAAGATACGGGAGGATCGATTAGATTCCAACTGCCATTAAACAACAAAGAAGATGTACACTCATGGTTAACACAGGAGCTACAACATTAAACCATTATGATGATGTAATAATCTTCGTCTTCAAAGCTTAGCTCACTTGACTAGAGTTAGCTCAAAAACCACATCCGGTACATTAGCTTTTTATGCACACACACACACACACATATTTTCCACATAATCAAGATTGAGGCTTCATTTCCATTTTTATTTATTAATTTAAGAACTATTAAAAGCATGATTTTGTGACACTGTGTGTGGGTCCATGTGTGTGTGTGTGTGTGTGTGTGTGTGTGTGCGCGTACCCTGGCGTGCGCCTCCTGTTGGTTGATGAAGCTGTCAGCAGACAGACGCAGTTTCGCGATGCGAGTGTCCCAGATGTCTTTGACCAGAGTCCGGATCTCGTCGGCTCTCGGGATGTTGTCCGCGGCACTACGGGGAAACAACAACATTACAACACAGAGAACGGCCACGTCAGGTTTATTTCAAAGCAAGAGACATCAAAAGAGATCATTATGTGACAGCACAAGGCGTTAATAATCTACAGAATTCTTTTTTTTTGCATGACTCGCGCAAACACACTTACAGAAGTTTTATTTTTAAAAATGATAATTATAAATAAACGTCTCACTGGTTCAGCAGTAACTTGGTCAGCTCCATGTAATAAGGGCTGGGGATCGGCGTGAATGCGTCCTCTCTCCTCTCCTGCTCTCGGATCTCCTCCAGTTTATCTGCGGATTCAGGGGGTGGGACATTCATCTGGGTTCATTCACGCTCTTATAGAACGTTCTGACACACAGCGACATTAAAACGAGGGAAATTAATCTCTCATCGATCTGTGACATCATGACTGATACACTCTCGTACCACGGACTTGTGAACCCAGACGAGAAATAAAGTGCGGTTCATCGGGACGTTTTTTTTTTGTCTTACCGGCGTCCATCCACTCCGGAGGAACAATCCTGCATTTCTGTCTCTGTTTCAGATTGAGCGCCAGCCACACGGGCACGTCAACCGGCAGCCCAGGGTTAAACGGTCCCAGGTCTCCCTGAGGAAACACCAAGAACACGGCAGGGTTAATTCTATGTAAACACTCCCGATAGAAAAATCTAAATTGCAATTCTAAAAGTATCACGATTTTATAAATATCCCGACTCGATATTACATTCTCCCACTGATTTTGTTACAATTTTAAACCTCATTTAAAAGTTAATGATTAACTAAATGAAAAATGCAATGAAGTGAAATAATTTCATGAAATAAATACAAAAGAATTCAAAGTTTTCTTATGCCTTGTACTTCTGTTCGGCAAGCAAATTAGAAATCGAAAAAAGTAGATTGGATTTTTTTCTTAAAACAACTCCCGCGCATTAAAATAAACTAATCCAAGCATAAATATTCAATTTTTTTTTTTTGCATAATATCTATTGGTGCAGGTGTTTGTTTACATTGAGCAAGTAGCTTATTAGTATCTTATTTTTAAAGTAGATTATTAATTCCAGCTCATAACATCACTTTTACTCAACATTATGATTTCAGGTTAAACCTCAGGCAGATATCTAAGTACTGCAAAAGTTTAATAGAATTAATTTAAAAAGTGAGTTCTGACCAATGTACTGGCAAAACATTTTATTTATATAGGTAATTAAATAAAAACAAGTTAATTGCATATGATTAAAAATATTTCTTTTTAATGTAACAACATTTGCTTTTTTTGCCATGTGTTATGTTTTAATAGATCTGTTATGAATGTATACAGTTCCATATATTATAAATTAGACTTTTTAATGACCCTGGTGCAGAAAGTTGCAGAAAAACACTTTTTTATAGAGTAGAACAGTTTTTTATTATTGTTGTTGGTTGTTTTTGGTGATTTCCAGGCGCATAACTGGCAACCCGGTGTCTATAACTGTGTGTGCGTAATACAATTTTACATTTATTAAACACATTTTAAGAAAATGTGTACACTGTACCTACTAGGACAGGAGTATACAGTACTGTACAACTTTACCTCAGCGGCAGTTAGCTTAGCATAGCTCGGCGCAGCTTTACTCACCCCGATTAAATAAATTTTGTCGAGACTAAAGTTTGGGATAATCTTCACCATTTCCTTCTCAGCGAGGAATTCCACTTCTGAAGGGTCCATCTTTATTATATTTTAATTTCTTAATGTTTTTATATCAAAACCACTAGTCCAGCCCTCACAGGAGCCTCCTCCATTACAACTGTTTTCCCGCCGGTTTATTCGTCCACGTTGGATGACGTACGTTGTCACGTGGTTTAGAGCCCATGCACGATTTCGCCACCAGATGGCGACAAAGCAGTAGTCACCGCAACCATACAGACAGAGCAGAAGTTTACGTCCCGTTTTAGTGGTTCCAGAAACTGTGTGCAGAAGTTTATCCCCCCACCCCGTAATGGTTTCAGAACCTGTGCAGAGCTGGTTTCTGTATGGTTTCTCCTCTGTAGCAAAGAAGAGGAAAAAAATTAAGTTGTAATAGAGAAAAAAGTAAATTTAAGGAAAAGACAAAGCAAGTAAATAGATAAAGAACAGGGGAAAACTATTCGAAGATGTAAAAAAGCAAACAAGAAAGATAAAAATAAAAAGTAAAAAAGACGGAAGAAAAAAAAAAAAGTAAAACATAGAGTAGATTGTGATGGTTACAAGAACTAACCAAGAATATCTTTAATGATCATTTTAATATTTCAGTAATATAAAATGCCTGTAAATAATGAAGGAATGGTGATGATCTCAAACATCAAAGTTGATAAAAATGTATTTTATTGCTGTAAGTAAACTTGCATTTCCTACACACACACACACACACACACCTGTTTAGGAAACATACTGAACACACAGAATCATATCCGGTTGTTTAAAAACATTTTATTTTGGCATTTTGTTTTTACAAAAGCTCAATTTAATCAGTGAGATCTTAAACTCAGATTCTATTAATAATAAACAAACACCATCTTCCTATCAGTCATTAAGTCATGAATATTACTGCACTAATTTTACCAATGTCCTTAAACACAAATAAATATCGACTGTGCCTTAATGATCTAAACTTAAACATGGCAGAGATCAAAAAGTGGTTTAGATATTAAGACTTTGCTTTATTTCTAATGTCACATGTTAAAATGCTTATTAATATATTAATCATGTTTATGTTGTGAAGTGGAAAATTTCACATTTTTTTTGATGGGTTTAATTATAAACAGAGTCTGCGAGACTCATTAATAAGTCTCAAAGGACCAATCCAAATTCTTTTTAAATGGTATGTTTTATTAATAATAATAATAATAATAATAATAATAATAATAATAAGAGTGGTATGAAACCATCTTAGTGTGTAAAGCTGGTGGGCGTGGTGCTGATTCACTGATGTAATAATGTGACAGACGAATAATAATAATAATAATAAAAAAGTGTGATTTAATGATGCAGTGACCGGTTCATACTTTTACCCAAAAAATTGAAAGGAGAACCTGGCACTGTACATCTTGTGAGTGGATGTGTAAAAACATTAGACGAGGTTCACACCGCTCTTAATCTCTCCTAGAGTGTGACGCACTAATGTCCTGCTTTTTTTCACCCCCCTCCCCTCCCCTCCCCAAAATTTCTGGCCTTTTCTTCTCCAGGTGTAAGTCAGAATACAGTAAGGATGCTGTAAGGACCCGTGTTGTCGCTGATGGCGTGAGCGGGTGGAGCGGTTCAGACTGGATGTTGGGTTCAGCATAGATGCAGCACAGACTTGTTGATTTCGGGGTTCGTCCAGTCGTTCCTGAGGTCGTCCAGGTGGTTGTCAAAGTCTATGAGGTTTTCATAGGATCTGTTCTCCAGCAAGGCGGACGCGATCTTCTGAGCTTCTGTCCAGTCCTCAAACGAGTCTCTGCAACAGTTACACACACACACAATAAAACACACTGTTAAAGTCAAATAATTAGCAATTTCTTATAACATTTCTCTGGTTACAGAACACAATTCTCTCTCAAAACACACACACAATAATGTTTCATTCAACAACCTTTAGCTTTAATGACACACACACACTGTGGTGTCCAGTTCATCCTCATCCGCCCAGAGCCACTCTTTCACACTCCCGAGTACTGGACCCTAGCCGTGCCATCAGGGAAGAAAAACTCCATAGATGTGATACACTAGTGATTCAGTACATTCAGGTGGTCAGCTGACTTCATTTTATTGCCACATAACGTTGCTGAGTCTCGACCTGAGCGACTGAAGCAACCTCAGATCATAACACTGTGCTTGTACATTGGACACTATGCATGATGGGAGCATCGCTTCATACACTTCCCTTCTTACCCAGAGGCACACATCACTCTGGAATAGACTCAATCTGGACTCAGATCACATGATCTTTTTCCATCACTCCAAAGTCCAATCTTTAAACTCTCTAACAAGAGATTTTCTTATGTTCACACATCAGGATGTTTTTTTTTTTGTCTGTTTTTGTGCACAAGTCACGTAAATAACTACTGAATTAATTTTAATGGAGTTCTCACAGGTGTATTTGGCCAAGCTTGAGGTAACAGACTTTGTTTCATCACAATCGGCCAAGATATGCTGCTTTAAAATATAAATGGAAAATTTCATTAAAAATGGCTTTTGAAAAAATAAAATAATAAAATCAATCTTGAAAAAAAATCATTAGTTCTTCTCAAAATTCAACAGATGGCGCTGTAAATGTTTTAATAAGGACTTACGAGTGTGCGATTGGAATCTACTTAAAATCATCGTGAGGTCACACCTTCATTCTGTGACACTTCACATAGATGTGATATTAACAAATTTTAGTTAATTCCAAAATTCAACAGATGGCGCTGTACAATTTTAAATAGGCGTTTATTAGTTTGCAATTATTATAATTTGCAAAATTCTGAAATTCTTTCTGATGGTTCAGCACTATTTGGTTTGGTTTTGGACTGAAACAGTCAGCAATGTTCTTTTGCACGTGTTTCATCACTGCTATGAATCAGTCAAAAGCAAGACTTGTTGATGTAGGCGGTGTTGATATTTCCCTGCTTGTGGTTTTTCCTTTTTGAAAATACAGAAATAAATGATTCAGAACCGATGGTCAAAAAACAGGCCTTGGATGAGTGATGAGTGATGGAACAGTATTGTTCAGGAGTGATGACCGCTCTGTAGTCAGGTACGACTGGAGTTAATCTGAAAACTTGGCTAGATGGAGGATTTTTTTTTTAATTTTTTTAATGTGACTCTGCAATAAAACCTCGTAAACATTAACCCGCCTTAGCACCTTCAGCACAAACACACCTAGTCTTTCTTGTTTGTAATGTGTACGCCAGCAAAAAATATACAGATTCTCTTTAACTTACAATGATTTACATCCTGATAAAAGATACATCACAAATTATAAAAATCTTAAAACAAAAGCAATACCTGTATCCTACTGAACATCACAGCTTTACTCTGTACAGTACTGTAGTCGCTGTGGTGATGTGAATCAAGGTACATAAGAACTGCGATACATAACGAATCGTTCCCCTCTATTATAGATAAACTCCGTACTCTAATATTATTTAGACTGATCACATCTACACTGATTGCAGCATTGGATTGAGCATGTTGAGAGAACACAAGATAAGGCGTGGGCGGGGCTTCAGGAATACCCCATGTGCCCATCACTCCAGATCCCTGGGTCACATCCTTCTCACGTGTCGTTAATGAGAAAAGGGATATATTCTTAGAACTCTGAACTCTCTGATGAGCTCTCTGGACAAAAATATCACTAGCGTTGGGTTAAACACAGCGAGAGTGTTTTTGGTGCAGAGAGACGGGGGCAGCATGCGGTGATGTTTTAGGTAACAGCACTCACATGCTCGGATCTCTGCACTTCCACTTGTTGTCAGAATGATCGTAGATGAACAGAGCTGGTACAGAGCATCCCACAGTGAATTTGCTGTTGTCCACCTAAGAGAAGAAACACACACAGCGGGAGAATTAGTCTCTCCTTCTCTCTCTCACAAAAAAAAAAAAAAAAAAAAACACTACACTCTTCCTCACATACTTTTTTCTATCGGTCTCATGTGCTTGTGGTGCTGAAGTTCCAGTCTGTATTACACACATCATAGACACACTTATAGCAAACAATAAATCTTATCTAATTCACGGTGCAAGTGTTCAGCCCGATCGCATGTTTCATCTCAGAGACCCAACTGAGCAGCCTCATAAACAACCAGAAAATGATAACACACAGCCAGCTCGTTTACTCGAGTTGGGGAGAAGACGAGACGGAGAAGAAGATGGAGAGGAGACGAGACGGAGAAGAAGATGGAGAGGAGACGAGACGGAGAAGAAGATGGAGAGGAGACGAGACGGAGATGAAGTGGAGAGTAGACCAAGAGGAGACAAGAGGAAGGGACAAAGAGGAGATGAGACGAGATTGAGAGGAAATGGAAGGGACGTGGGGGTGAGACAGGGGGGTGACTGAGGAGAAATGAGTAGGAATTATGAAGGCTGCTGGTCCTGAAACAATTTTCAGTAACTACAGGCCCAACAAAACCAAACTTTTTATTCTTCTGGATTTTGGATACATTTGTCAATCACCTGTAAATAATAAACAAGTAAACAGGAAAACAGGGTGGAGAAAACGCTTTGACAGATACAAAGAACTTACGATGATCATAGCTGCTTCGCTGAAGTTTTCTAAAACCCTCGCAGCAACCTTTTCGGCGACCTGACTCGGCCTTAGGAGAGAACAGAGAAACGAAAATCAGTTACGCGACCATGACACGAGGGTCACGGCTCGGCCAAGAGTTTCATTTAAACACCTTCCATTTACAGTTCTTCATTTAAAAAGACAAGTGTTGACAAAAATAAGACGTCTGTGATCCGTCACATGACTGCTGCTTCGAGTCTAGAGCTTTAATCGCATCACACTGTGATTAATTACATCATTGTACTTACCATACATTGAATAAATGCAGTAAAGCCTACTTCTTATGGAAAAAGTGCATTCGTACCTCGCATCTTTTATACGTTCGTTGGCTTGATAGTAGGCGGCGATGACGTATTTGTTTTCTTTACACCATGTGTCGATCTGAGGAAAAAACAAACAATTAAACAAACTAAAATTATTTTTTTTAAGCAAAGAAAGAAAACTTGCACTCCTTTTTTCGGCTTTTCTTTTTTGATGTGCGAGCTGAATATCAGAGATAATTTTTTAGAAGGCGTGTCCCTCTGTGTGATCACCTGACAGCCATAAGTGTCAAAGATAACTTGAGAAAATCTGCAGTCTCCATGGTTACCAGGGACATGTTTAACACAAGGATGGCGTTTAAGGCTAGCTCGAATTAAAAATAGATCATAGTTACAAAGATTGTGCTTTTAAAGCAAATAATCTGAACTGGATTGACTAAGACTGACAAACATTTCTGTCCATTTCTGTCTTTAGCCCTATTTGGACTGGATTATATTTACACAAAAGTAAGCTCCTGTTTTATACATGTGATTTTGCCTGTTATTTTAATTAAACCAAGTACAAGGTTGAGCACCTCTTCTAAAGCATCCATTAGTATTTAATTATTTTATTAATTTGTGAATGTTTAAATCTGCTACAAACCTATTTTATGGCCAGGACGTACTAGTCGTGCCCATAACGTCTCTCATTCCCACGCCTTAGTAATTCATGTCCACTATTAAGTCGTGCCCACAACATAGTATCTCATACCCATGCCTTAGTAAGTAGTGCCCACAACATAGTACCTCATTCCCACACCTAGGTAAGTGATGCCCACTAGCAATTCATGGCCACAACACTGTACATCATTCCCACACCCAAATAAGTCGTGGCCTCAACATAGCATCTCGTTCCAACGCCTTAGTAAGTTAAGAAGATACAATGTCACCAGAGAGCTTCTGGGTGCAAAAGTTTCTGCACCCATTCCTGTTCACAGCCTTATAGAAGCACTCTGATTTTGGTTGAAGTAGACTCTTACCAGAGACAGGGCCACTTCGAGCATCGGTGCCAGCGCTAAAGAGCCGTGAAACAGGGGAACACAGTCCACACACAGCAATGAGGCACCGTGTCCCTCTTTCTTCTTGTCCTTCTGCTTCTCAGCCACCAGCAGCCCGTTAACCGCGCACTGAGGGTACTTAGCCGCGTGGAGTAACATCTTACAGTACGCCTGAGTAGTCAGTTTTAGAGGCATTTCCGCTTGTTATAAAAGCCCAAATATTAAAACTGAAGTTTGTGTTGCCTTGGTGACCGAGCGGAGGCTGTTGTCTCAACTAAACGCCGCACGAGCTCGCCTGTTAGCTCGCTAGCTAACTTATTTCTCCAAATCTACCTTATCCGAATTCATACCTTTTTCCGGTCCTTATTCTACAATTCTACGAAGTTTTCTCAAATATCAAAAACATTTATTTCACCCTATGTTAATGTATGTGTATTATTATAATTTTAATAATATCACAAAAACCCTTCCTTCCGAAATCATAAGCTGGTTCCAACGGTTGCTTGGAGTTTTTTTCTTTTCTTTTTTTTATTCTATAAGCCACGCTCATTGATGGAATTAGACCACGTTGATTGGTTAAGTGTTTAGAGTCACCAATCAAACACGTCCTAGTGTCAAAGATCAGCCAATAACAAAACAGAAGGCTGGATTTCCGTGAAAACGGGTGGGGGGTTGAAATGTCCTGCCTGCAGGTGCTGCCTGGACACCGGGCATAACGTAAAGTGTATGGTGTTTTGCGACAGGACAACGGCAGACGTGTCTGTTTGACGGCTTGGTTTCGGCGTTGCCCTTTAGCACTGCTACAAAGGTCAGTTTTGTGCAGATTATTATTTTTCTGCCGTATTTGCGATTTGTAATTGTGTAGTATGTATATTTCTTGTAATTTGTGTTGCAATATTTGCAGGTTTAACAAACAATTAAATTGTTTTAAGTATTTAATTATTTCTGTTTTGCAATCTTACCCACAATGCTCAGCGTCGTCGTAGTTCCGGTCGGGATTTTTTCCTTCCTCCTTTAGGTGGACCGCTAAAAGAGAGAGGTAGGTGACCGAGACCGAATACGATTAATGTTATTTTATTAGGATTTTTCCTTATTTATGCTTATGGTTTCTAATATTAATACGCTTTTACATCGATTATATGTGTATATGTTCACCTAGACACAAAGCCGTTTGGTTATTTTTCAAAAAACTCAACGTGACATTGAGGAAATCGGAGGCTGCCGCATTGTCGTTGGCTGTGTCTGAAATTACTCAGTGCTTTCTTATTAGGTGCACTTCTTCCAAAATCGAAGCGTTCACATCAAGTGCTCTAGGTCTGTATTTAGTTGGAATGTAATTTAGAAGTGAGCCGGTTACATTATCGCCGGTTTCTGAAGCTTCTAGACGCGGCTTCACTCTAGCTCACAGTCTCGTGTAGAGATTTATTAAAGTGGTGAATGTAATTATTATTAATATATGCATTATAATGTATTAATATATAGACACGGTACAGAGGGAGGAATATGCTGATCCTGTGCTTGATTCAAATGTGACCTTCGTGATGCTAATGCTAGATGTTTTGCTAGGCTAATACGTGATTAGCTTCATACATATCTGCACACACTGTAATTATGCTGTTGCTTTACTGTTTAATGCTGAAATAATAATAATAAGACTGCATTATTAAACACTGCTTGAATTGAAATCTCATGCATATTTTAGGGTTTAATATTTTTTGTGAATTATTGCATCTATTCAAATGAATCAATTCAGTGTTGTGTATGAATAAATGAGTGAGTCAAGAGATGTAACGTAAAAATCAGATCAAACGAAATGTCTGTTATACATTTACAAAATATGTGCATATAAACATAGATAGTTGGGACAGAAATCCTTAGTGCTGATTCGATTCTAATTGGATTCTACAAGTATCACGATTTTCCAAATATCCTGATTCAATATTACATTTCCCCACGAGATTGTTATAATTTTCCGATTGACCGGTTAATCTTTATTATAAATGTAAAAGTAATTTAAAATATATATGTTTTGGAGCCAGTGTGGTGATTTATTAATAGGCACACAAACAAATCACGATTCATAATGGAATCGTTCCCCCCTTTTTTTTCTACATCTCTCATAGCCTATATTTAAAATACATTAAAGTTATAAGGATTCAATAATAATGAAATAAACACTTTTTCCGATAATCAACACTAAAAAAAAACACTATAAAATTGTGACCTAGAACATAACTGATTTCTACAGAAAGTATTTAAACCTTGCGGTCATAAAAATATTTAATGAAGACATTTTTGATTTATTATTTCTCCAACATTATTAAATAGCAGTAAATCAGGTTTTATTTGATTCAGTATCACTTATAGTAGACTTTAGCAGCATCGTCAACTTGTATGCGTGTTAAAGCTGTTCCTCACTGACTGTAACAGACGGCAGGTCGTCTATGACAAAAACGGGTATGGTCAGCCCGAGCTCATAGCTGTCATGACGGTCTAGCGGGCATCCCTCACAGTGTAACAGTAAGCAGAATCACCTTTTATGGCATAACGCGAGGTAATAATATTTCTGGTGAAAAATCTGAGCTTGGTGAGGATCGGCCATGATGCGACCGCACATTGTACATGCAGTCAGTGGACACATGGGGTAAATGAGAGAGCTGAGCGAAGGTTACAAGTGCACTGCTAAGAACAAAAACTCTGATAGTATTAATAAAAAAGGTATAAATAAGTAATGGTAATAAGTGAAATGAAGTTCAGCCTGGTTTGCTGTTTTTGTCTCCATCAGCGATATTTCACATGCGTTCTGAAGTACAAGGAACTGCTAACATGATCTAATAAACACTGAAAGGATGCGTAACTTGTCATGCGTAACTTGTCAATGGAAAGTTTGTTCAAATAAATACATAAATAGATACCCAAATTATACCCCCCCCCCTCCCAAGTGTGAATTGATTTTGCCTTAAATCACAAACCGATTTGATTAATTAATAGTTAACTGAATAGTTAATAGTATAATCCAATAAAATGTTGATTAAATTAAATTGTGTAAACCTGAAACTCTGCTTAATATAGTAAAGTAATGAACATAATGCGTAATTAAGTAATGAATGGGAAAGTTATCAATATGCTGTTTAGATTACGGTACTACAAGACGTTTGAGAGTTTTGGTTTTATTGGTTTCTCGTCAGTCTGTGCTGTTCTGGTGTGGTGGTCTTGATTAAAAACCTGGGGTAAAATATTTAATAAAAACCTTTTAATTAGTCTAAAATGTCCCATAAATAAGTTTATATACAGGGAACTACATTTAAATGTGCATAAATGCAATCAGCAGTTAAGTCACATCAGAGTTGAGAAAGTGTAATCTAATCATAAGTAATATCAATAATTAATTTTTGTTTTTTTAATCCCCCCTTCCCCTCTCTCAGGCAGAATGCTGGCAACTCGAGCACTTCGTCTGGTTGGGAAGCGAGCCTTGTCAACTTCAGCATGCCTGCGTGGTCATGGTGAGTTTCTCCATCACAATATCACGACTCAAACACTCTGACATGCTGTATCGCAGGTCATCATACTGCTTTTGTGTAAATGAGGAGGGATGAGTTAGAGCATCTTATCCTGATCCAACCTGATCTTAGTGTTTTTTTTCCCCTGCTTTACTACACTTAATTAATTAGCTGATTAGTTTGGAGCTGAGAAAAGATTAAAATGGGCACCAGGGTCGAGAAAAACTGGGTTACAGTTAGAGCAGGCATAAAGTGGAGGTGATGCACAATTTGATTTGTGCAATTTTTATGCTCTGTAGAGAATTCTAGAACAGCTTACCTCGTTCTTTCGCTCCATATACTCATCAAACAGCTCGGTTTACTGCTAGTACTTTTAAAAACATTAAGTGTTATTTGAGATGATGTTTTTTTTAACTACTTACTTTGTAATTGTTTTTTTTTTCTTCAAATTATTATTAAAGTTTTTTTTTATTAAATTAATGCCAGGCAAGATTTTTAGAAAAGCCAAGGGACCACTGTCTCGTGTTTCTCATGATGTGTTTGATTAATCAAAGATGACCTTTCTCTTCGCTCCTACTGCAGACTCGGCGTGACTGTTAGCCGTCTATCAGTGTAGTCAGGTAGACTAGTTCCTTTGAATCTGGTCACAGTGCACGACTGTGCGCAACAACTAGACAGATTAGGCTTTGCACCCTGTACATGGCTGTGACTACACAGATTCTTTTTTTATTATTATTATTATTTGCAGTCTGATGCATATGTTCGTGTTTTCTTTCAGGAGTTGCCAAGGTGGAGGACTACTCCCTCCCTGCATATTTTGACCGCCGTGAGAGCCCTCTGCCAGAGATCAGATATGTCCAGCAACTGAGTGCTGAGCAGAAATCCCTCAAAGAGAAGGAGAAGGGCTCCTGGGCTGCATTGTCCAACGAAGAGAAAATTGCACGTACGTACACACGGATAGAAACGAAGCTCATCTCGTGTGTGGATAAGAGGCGTTATGTAGTATTAATGATGCCTTAAAGGCTTTTATAACTCTTATTGTAAAGACTGTTTGTAAGATTTGTGGCCACACAAAGATTATTAGTAGGTCACATGACCATAACATGGTATGATATAACGGTTAGGATACCATTTCCTTTCCTTTACTCACTTAATCTGCGTTTCTTTGCTTGTCGCAGTGTATCGCATCAGCTTCAAGGACACTTTCGCCGAGATGACTAAGGGAACAGGAGAGTGGAAGTCCGTGGTCGCTGGAATAATGTTCTTCATCGGCGTCACCGGCTTGGTCGTGCTGTGGCAGAGGAAATACAGTAAGCGTTCTTGTCTTGATGCATTTATCTGCTATTTAACACACTTGCACATCAAAAGTTATCTGATAAGTAAATTAAAAAAAAAAAGCTTACTAACAAAAATCTGTTTTGCAGTTTATGGAGATGTTCCTCACACCTTAGACTCCGAGTACAAGCAGCAGGAGCTCCAGAGGATGCTCGACATGAGGATGAACCCCATCCAGGGCTTTTCTGCTCACTGGGACTATGAGAACAAAGCCTGGAAAAAATAAATTGTCTTAGATAAATGGTTGTCAGTGGACCATGTTACGCAACTTCTTGTTAAATATCCAATGTGCAGATCGGTGGAAAGTCGATGTATGACTTTGTCTATACCTCATTGAATGTGCCCTGGAAGACCACTTCCTCCTAAGGTTATTGTAAACTATAAAGACAATAAAATCCCTTACCATCCTTGTGGTGTTGTTTATTTATTTATTTTTTTATTTTCTATTCCCTTGCTCTTAGAATTAACCTATCCCTGAACTGTCTCACCTGCTCTTCCATATGGTGGTACATTTACTGTAAATGTAAACATATATATTGTATTAAACTACTGGTGTAAAAAAAATGCCACCATTTCAGAAAGGTCACATTTATTGGCTGCTTCAAGCAAAGAAAACAACTAAGAAGGATTGTAATGACTGGATTTGAGTCAAGAATTCAACACATTATTAAAACCTGAACGGGTAGTGCTGAATCCTGAAAAAAGTCATGAATGGAGAGGACTTAAAGAATTGACACCATATGATGAGAACTTGCAGAATTGGGACTAAACAGCTGTGTATCAATAAGAAAACCACTTGTTAGGGTAATTTATCAGGAGAAAGAAAGGCTTCAGTTTGCTAGGGAGGATAAAGATTGGACTTTGGAGCGATGGGAAAAGGTCATGTGGTCTGAGGAGTTCAGATTGTCCCTATTCCAGAACAAAGAGCTGGTCAGGGTAAGTTAGATAAGTCTATTTGCCACATATACAATAATTGTCTTTGCATATCCCAGCGTAGTTGGGGTCAGAGTGCAGAGCGACTGCAGCACATGGGGTTAAGGGCCTTGCTTAAGCCAACAATTACTACCTGGTGGAGCTGGGGCTTAAACCACTAACCTTTGGATCAGTAATGCACGGCCTAACTGTCTGAGCTAACACTGCTCCTGCATCCAAGAAGAGAACGGTTTGAGAAACATGACAAGAGGTGTTGACCTGGGATCCAGATTCCCCTAATGTCAATCCAATGGAGCGCCTGTGGGATGTGCTGAACAAACATGTTTGATTAGGATATTACAGCGCACATTTGAAGGTCTTGTTGAGTCCATGGATAAACAGATCAGAGCTGTTTTGGTTGAACAAGGGGCAGCTGGACGAAGGTGTTTTTACTGTTATTAATAATTCGGTATGAGATGCAGTACCAGCCAAAAATGTTTACTAAATTGATAAGGCATGGTTGCCATGCACCTCGAGGACTGGGGGTCGATTTTTCTCGGCTCTGGGTTGGTGGGTTTCCATCTAAAGTCCAAATTTTCAAGATTGTTTGATATGGAAAGGTCTTGAGGACAGAGCAGTTTATAATTTCCCTGTATCATGACAAGCTTAACTTAAAGGGAAATAAATATGAGAGTCTGGTGAAGGAATGACTGTTTATAGCTGTTATAACATACTGTAAGGAATGTGTTTTGAGGACGTTTAAAACATTTAGTGTTACTATAAATGAATAGATAATATTGGTAGTGGTATCAAAAGGTTTCAAGATTAGCTCTGTTTTCTCGCCATACGTCCTCCATCAGACGCCTTAAAACCTGGCTATAGAATTCACTATTGACGGTCTGGCCCCTGGGGACGAATTCTTGATGCACAATGTCACAAATGTCAAAAAAGACGATGAGCATTCACCTGGTCGAGCTGCGGACATGCCTCACCTTTTTTTGGTCATGGAGATGACTCTTCCACTGTGAAGACAGCTGCTTCATCTCAGGGTCATATCTGTATACCCAAGTTTCATCACTGGTAATGATCCTCGACATGAAGGCCGGGTCATCCCCGGCACGCTGGCGGAGTTCTTGGGGTCTTTGACGCGATGTTCCTTCTGCTTCTTTGTCAGCAGGATGGGGACAGACTTGTATACTTGTATACAATAATACTGCAGTAATACTGCAATAACTACTGCAGTAATACTGCAATATAATGCAGTAATACTGCGATACTACAGTTAATATTAAACAGCTACTGCAGTTAAAATAGTAGTGGTACTGGAAATAAAATGTACGGGTATATGCAATTTGAATAAAGTTGAAAAATTACTTACAGTATTTCTATAATCTAAATGTGTGATGTAGTGTATGTAATACAACTACATTACAACAAAATTATTGCAATTCATTTTATTATTTAATTTTTTAAAAAATCAATAAAGCAACACACTTAAAACATTAAAAACAACCAAAAACAGACCATGAAAGCACTTTAACACTTAGCAATATTACTGTTCAACAGTGCTGCTGCTAAGAGACACTGCTGTCAATCAGTGTATGACTGGTCAAGAATGTGAATATATTACAAGGCTTGTGGTGTGTAGCTGGAAGCCTGGAGAGGTTTGACGCCCGTTCATTCTTCAACTTTGTTTGAATAAACAGTTTCACCTTCCCTTGCTTCACTTTAAAGGCATTCTTGAAAAGCAAAGACAAGACAAATATTCATTACGAGGTTTGTAAAAAAAACACATTTGAATAATTAAAATGAAATCATTCCATATATACTCAACATTACATGTTTTACTGAGAAAYGATCTATTTCTGTCATTATGTCCTRRACTATTGCTAAATAATGGCTYGAGTTTGCTGTTTTTGATAGCAACCCTGTTAATTAATTAAGATTTCAGAATGTAATGTRAATGTGATGACTCTGGCATTGGTTTAGAGATTCAGACTTATAATCACTCTGGTTGATTACAGTATATGTGGAATGACCAAATATTATTAAAATATTAACTCAATTTACTCACCTATAACAGCTGCTGTTTGTTGGGCTGGGAGGGTCCCCTTAGTGTCATGTGCGGAGTTTGAGGCTTTGCGTATTCTATTAACAAAAGACCACAAATAAAGCAAATGCTTATCAAGAAGAAAACTCAGAGAAGTGTTTTGTTGTCCGAATGAGCACCATTGGATTCATAAAAAGAAAGTGGACCATTGGTAGACTGTGTGAGATTTTAGATAATCCTGTAATATTTAAAATCCAACCACACCTTTGTTCCACAGAGTGATGTCCACCTCTTGACGTCTTTCTGAAACATGAAGACAAACAAGTTTAAGACTGACTAAGCAAAAATATAAATGTGTTCTGAGAACCCCACACCAAACAAAAAAATCTTATTACGCACCCAGCCAAATCTGAATGATTAATAAAAAAGGTCACAAACTTAAAATTTATTTTTAGTAAAGGAAAATAAAGGGATGAGATAAACTATGTTTCCTACCAGGAGTGAAGTCTGCCCGGGGTCTAATGCTGACCTCTTGGCCTTCTCCTCTGCTCTGAGGTGATAAGAGGAACACTGGAGAGGAACACAGTCCTCCTCTCGATCTTCTCTCTCGTGTAAGGGCTGATGGACGACTACAGAAACAAACACAGGACGCTTACAGCCGAATAATTTTTACTCACATTGTGTAGTGTTACACATTTAGAAATCAACTTGCAGTTATATGGTCTATAGGTAAACGTAGCTATACATTTACAACTGAATCCAATGCTAGCAGTGGGCTACCTTAGGTTAACCTAGCTAGCATGCTAACAGTATAGCGGTTAACATTAGAAAACACGCACACATTTAGAACAATGCTATTAGCACCGCATAGTGATAGAATACAATAACTAGTTAAATAAC
>QMIH01000100.1:319497-373993 GCA_003987875.1 Clarias batrachus
AAAGCTGGCCAGAAGATTCAAAAGTTTTCTGGATTCTTTAAAATTGGCGTTCAGTGCATATATATATAATTTTAAATGAACTTATGATGAGTGATAAGAGAGTGATAATAGGCGAGTTATCGTAATCTGACATCCTTAGTTTTATTACAAACCAGGCGTTATGATAATTTTTGAATGAAAAATGTCTCAACTCCATTTGAGTGTAAAGAGTTAAAGCCATGTCCTGTGGTGATGTCACACAGTTTTTAATAAAAATCCGGAAGTGTGTGTTTTTTTTTAATGCTCCTTTACAAAATGAGACTCGTATCATAGTTAGACTTCAGGAGGACTTTTCATATCTGTGGGCCACCAGGAACAACATTTTACCTATAATATAGCCGAACTGGTACTTTAGTCTGAAGAGGTAAAGAGGAGGAGGAGGTGGAGGGGGGGGGGATAGGCTAGTCTGAGGAAGCTAAGCTATGCTAGCTTTCCATGCTAGCTTTCATGGTCACCGGACATCTCAAATAGTTCTTCATGTAAAAAACAAAGTCCTCCTCCAGAATCATGGGGAACGGAATGAACAAGGTAATGTCGACTCAAAGACTCTGTAGAGAGAGATATTGAAATAACTGTCTGTAGCTGTAGTTGTGTCTTAAGGAAAGAACTAGAGGAGTAACCAGGGTAGGGCTGTAGTATAAATGAGTGGCCGCTGCGTATGGAAGTGCACTATGACGTAATGGAGACTGTAGAGAATCTAGTGCACTATGTAGGGAAAGAGTATGTTTTTAGGATGCGGCTCATGTTACTGTAAGCTCAGGTCAAGTGAAATGGAAGAGATTACATGTGCACAAAATGTTTAGTTAGTTGGTTTCTTTGTGATTTCTAATTTTTAAAATGCACTATTCATTACTGTTGACCCATATATATTAAACAATTATTATTATTATTATTATTATTATTATTATTATTATTATTATTATTACATACTGTTATCACATACTGTTTATTATACTTTAAAATATTCTGAAATATATACAAAAATATATTAACTTTCTTTAGGAATGAATAAATAAATATGCATGTAATACCTTACTTAATAATGAACCAATTCTTACCTTTTGCATAGGTTATTGATGGTCTCTATTTAGGAAATATAAGAGGTAAGCAAAAGAAACTAATTTATTTTATCGTGTCTTTTTTCTATTTTTTTTTTCAATATTCACAATATAAAATTTTATATTGCTGTAAAAAATTAATTCAAGTTAATATTAGGTATTAAATACATTCTGCCGTCTTTTTCTAATTACTATAAAATAATAACAAATAAACAAATCACACCTATGTAATTTATTTGATGTGCTTTAATATGATAAAATTAAAAATTTTAATTTTTTAATTTTTTTTTTTATATATATATAAAATTGATAAATTTATATATATATAAAAGAATGTGTATTTGCCGTTCAAGAAAAACGGGATTAAGTATTCCCGTCTTTTTTTTTCTTTTTCTTGGTGTAGTATATATTAGCTGTATAATCTCCTGGCTAGTGCGAAATACACTACCATTGTTTCATCTTTTAAAATGTCTCAAAGCACATTCAGTCCCTGAAGTCTGTCTTTGTACAAGCGAGTGCAGAGTAGAAATCATGTAAGCTCACACAATCTAACATTTCCCTATTTATAGTGTTCCTTCAGCTGCCCTTCACATCATCTGCAGCTCAACACTTAAAAATAGACCAGAGAAACCTGATACACATAGTGAAGCCTACGACCCAGGACTCGTTTTGGATTTCTACAAGGGAAATCTTCAAGTCATAGCAGGAATAGATTGTGCAGAATAACAGAACACAGTTATAAGAGAATTATTCTTTAAAACGTTTGCACCATTCAAATTTTTTACCTTTTCCTGATAATGTTTTGCTTGAAGTCTTTTGTAAATGTCCATCTAGGAGCATTTTGGACTAAGTAAACCCGTAATCTTTCTTTTCCTTTTTCCTTTTCTTTTATTATTATATAATAATACTATTTTTTCTATTAAAAGAAATATAGAAACGTCACGCTTTTTACACAGTTATAGTTACGTTAAATGTTTGTGAACTGTTCGTTAAAAAACTTGGAGCAGCTATAAACAGTTTTGCCGTTAATTACTCAAAATAGTGAGCACTTTTCCCATAAATGCTAATAGAATTTTATTTAAAAAGAAAGTTTTTAACATTCAGCAAATGTTTTGCTAGGTTGTTTAAACGTAAGTTTGCTAGTTTGATATAAAAGTAATATTAAGCCTAATGCTCCTGAACTTGCTCGCTCATCAAGCTGCCTTGAAATTTTACTTCAAAACCAAATATAAACCAGCTAGTGAATACTTAGAAAAGTTAGAAAAGCTTAATCACTGCTGTGTGACTGTATTTAATGACTGATTTACACACATGAATAGTGTAATGTTATAGCTTTTGGAGTAAAATAACTAATAGCTTTACACTGCATTGTGCGTTCTGAGGTAATTGAATGTAATTGAAATCCAGTTGGCTAATATCTTCGTAACAGGCTAGTTAACCAAGCTCGCATAGAAAGTATGTTAGCACGAAATGTTAGCTAGCTTGCAAAGTAAGGCGGTAAGTACTGTATACGTGAATTTATTGATTAATTTTTTTATTTGTTTCAATCTTAACCTCATATTTAAATTAGATTAAGGGTCAACTTTAAAAACTTCCAGATAAATAAATAAGCATATTCTTGCTAATAATTGACGTTACCCCAACCCTCCACAGACGCAGAGAACCGAGAAAGTTTGTCTCGGTACGGTATCACACACATCCTGTCTGTGTACAACAACGCCAAACCGGTACTCGAGGTAAACCAGTGTGAGGTTTTCACTTTGTTTCAATTTTTAACTATTTAGAGTTCAACTATACAAATATTTGTGTACCCACTAAGAACACATAAGAAATTTGACCACGGGATAAGTACCATGGTAGTCCGACTGTACCTACTGTATACAATGGGATATACTACCATGGTGTTTGATCGTACAGAACCATGGTGCCTCTTTGCTGATATTATACATGTACCACACTATGGTACAGTACATGGTTCTACCATAGTACATACTTTGGTACAGCGGGACATATACTATATGACGGTACATGGTACTTTTTTTTTTCTTACAAGATACATAATCTGTAGTATGGCACATGGTTCTACCATTAATTGTAGTATGGTACTTTGGACCATGTTCTAGGATACTGTCAAAATATTCTATACATATTTATGTACTATAATGGTTATATTTATATAGTACAGTACTGTTTTACCCTTTATGGTAACCTCCGAAGGTTAATGTACAACACTTTGGTGACTACCATAGTACTAATTAGGTACCACCAAAGTTCAGCATGTATCTAATATGGTACTGCCTGTACTCTATTACATATCCATAGTATGTACTAACATATCTAATAATGTACATTATATACAAACATATTAGATACCAGCTGACGTTTGGTTAGCCACTGTGGTACCCAGTAAGTACGATGGTATTCAACAATGTGCAGTGGGACAGACGATAGTACTGTACTACCAAGGGAAACACTGATAGAACCGACCCAGTGTGCCCCATAAAATCCTGTAGTACCATAGGAATACTTTGGTACCTTACGATATGTATAATAGCCTACTGTAGTAAAATTATTATTATTATTATTATTATTATTATTATTATTAAATGAAGAAATTGCTGTAGTTGCAGTGTTGCAGTGTTGCAGTTGACCGCATGGGGGCAGTCATGTGGCACACTGAAAGCTGAAAGAGTCCTGCATTGTGCTTGCATTTTTTTAAATGACATCCATCCCTGTGAATGCATTCAATGAACTAAAAGATGAATTTCAGTGTGATGTACATGGTGTATGAATTGATTACATATATGTGTGTATGTTTTTTTTAAAGGACATGACGTACCTTTGCATTCATGCAGCAGACGCCTCTAATCAAAACTTGTAAGTAATACACACACACACACATAAATGCATGCGCGCACACAGTTTATCAGTATGTTCACATACCACGGTTACTCAACATCATATCAGCAGCCCCATGTGTGTGTGTGTGTGTGTGTGTGTGTGTGCATTACAGCTAGTGTGATATTGCACAATGTTTTACCGCCTCTTTAAGGAGGATGTAAAGTCCACATCAGGATATTACTGTAGCAAAACAACACAACCTCTGATGTGTCTCGATGTCTTTATTAATTATTCCTACAATCATTATTCAATTAATCAATCATCCAGGATTTCTTCCTCCCCAGTCTTCTCAGCATCTTTTTACCGACTGCTGCTGATTCTGTGCGATAGGATGCTGTAACACAATCCGAAGGAAGCATTACCCGTCATCTATAAAGTACTCGTTTTGTTTCCTTGGTTCCCAGCTTTCTGGTTCTCGACCAATCAGCATGGAGGACGCATAATATCGGAATTGGAGATTAAAAAAAAAAAAAAATGTATTCAGGGCATCTTATAAAACCTTGTGACCCTCTGAGATTTTGGCATATGAGTAACACACACCAAAATGTTTAAAATTAATTACTTAATTAATTTATTTATTTTGTGCTTATATTTATTTATAATAAAACTTTTAGTAAACAAACAAAATACATCATTTGTCGACAGAATCTTCTTGCTTTTCAACACACTTGGTCCATCTGTTCCATTGGTCCACAAGCTCTCATATTCCCTCATAAAAAGATGTTGTAGGCCGAGGCACAAGCCACGAATGCACCGCTGTCTTCACTTCTTCATCAGAAGTGAACCTTCGTCCTCAGTATGACTGCTTTCAGGGAACCAAACGGGTACAAGTCAGATGGAGTGTCGACAGTGTGGGCAGAAGTGTGCAGAAGTGCATCGTCATGCGAGATCACGTCGCCCTCGGATGGCGGTCCATCTGAAGTTCAGGCTTCAGTTCTTCAATAAGCGTCTCACTATAACGAGCGTCTCACCATCGATTGTTAAACCTTTGTTCCTGAATTCTGTCCCCTGAGAATCCCAGAAAACTGTAAGCATTGATGGATTAACTTTTAAACTGATGGTTGACCTTTGAACTTTTTTCTGGTCGGCGATTGAGGATGTTCTCGTTCCAGCCTCGGCCGTTTACTCTCGGGCTCGTAGTGATGAATCCGTGTCTCGTCACCAGTAACGATTCTCTTATATACAAACGCTTGTTTACGAGTTGATTTGAAAAAAAAAAAATCACAGAACGCTGCACACTGCTCTTCTTTCTTGCCAATAATCACAAACGGTTGTCCATTTTTTTAATCTTCGTTAAAAACATGCAGCTGCTAAAACAAGTTTTTTTCCAAATCTTTGAGGTAAGGTCTTTGAGGTCCGAATCCCTCTTTAACATGAATATTTTTGTAGTGCATCTGGGCTTGCACAAGCACCACTTCTTGTAATTTTCTGTCTAAGAAAAGGCAGCGTCTGTTCGAGGAAATGTTATAAAATTAATCGTAACTTTAATTGAAACTTTAAATGTCACACGAGCTGCTTCTGTTTCGGGATCGGCACAGAGTTTCTTCTGAAGCCTTGATGTCGGTGACAGTTGAGAGCTCCGAGCCAGGCTTATCCCCACACACACACATACACACACACACACACACACACACACACACACACACACACACACACACACACACATGGAGATGGTTCCTTGTGTCTGACTCAGTGAACACGTCTCCATCCCCTGTTTCCTGTCCAGTTTATTATCACTGCTTTACGACACTCCGGATAACTTTAGACCTCCCTCTCTGAGTCATGTACTATTGCAGGAGAAGAAAATCTCTTAAATTTAATGTTTAAAAGAATCGTTTCGTCTTCAGTTTCACAGTTCTCGATTCTGATTGGTCAGAAGGTGGGTTTCTATAGCCGTGTTCACATGGGTGAAATAATCAGAATTAAGAGCTCGATCTGAACAACTGCATGCTGTGTGAACTTTTACTAATCTGTTCAGTAGAAAGATTTTCGCCATGTAAACCCTTAATCTGATTTGAAACCGCTTCAGGGTTACTTCAGGCGCTGTGACGAGTTTCCCAGAGGAAGGTTTATCGTTCTTAACGAAACCTAAAAGATCTGGTGTTCTCTCTTCTGGTTAAAAATTTTGCAGCAGCCGTACCGGATGCGTTTTTTTTAGAGATCGCTGTTTAATTAGAAAGAGCACCAGGAGCTCAAATTCTTCTTTCCCTTGTGATCGATCACTTTTTCACACATTCACAACGTCTTGACTCCGCCCCCTCCTTCTTTTCTGTATATTTTTCTTCCAAAGCTCCAGAATTTCTTATATTTTTAATATTTAACTCCAGGCTTTAAATCAAAGGCATTTTTTCTCTCTCTCTCTCAATCTTATTATTTTCAGTCCAGTTCAGAGTTGTGTGTTAAACCACACAGTGACCGATGAATCACTCGAGCATAAGAAAAAAACATCAGGACCTTTTGCACAGTACTGTATGTGAACACTTAATCTGGAATCTTTAATCAGATCGATTTTAATTAATAAAACTATTATCACATTTTTAAAAGAGGTGAACCGGTCGATCAGCCAGCGAGCAGAATTTAAAAGCACGTTTAAAAGCCTTTTTCTCCAAACTCTGTGAGCGAATTAGTCTCGAACCCGCTCATTACACACTGAAAACACTGCGAGCGCTAATTAGTCATAAACCGGGCGAGTTAGAAGCCGCACGTGGCCGCGTGCTCACTGCCACGTTACATTTTGAGACTTTATTCGAGGCTTTATTATGTCACGCGTCATAATTGCAATGATGACGGAGATGCGTGCTGATATTTATAAAATGGCGATAGAATCACAGAGCAGAGGTATGGTGATGATATCGTACCAGGAAGTGACTGGTGATTTCCCGTCATTAATCAGCTAGAACTAATAAATCTCTATGTGAGCAAATTCCCCAGGGGGTTTAAAAAGCAGAATTGTTCAGATGTTGCAGTTTATTCAACATTTATTCAAGCAGGAGTAAATTTGCTGTATTTTTGAAACGCCTGGTTACAGCTGCTTTAACTTGAGCGATGAGATTTTTCATGAAACGTTCAGTGTAAGTATTAATGGAGACAAAGGACATCTAAGAGGATGAAAGACTTGAACAGGAAATTCGTCAACTTTAGGCAGAGCAATTCTGTTTCTTCCCGACACCAGCGTGTCGTGTCGTGTCGCGTCGTGGGTAGAGCGAAGTCTGTCCTGAATCAGGATCGGCTCCTGTGTGCGTGTGTGTGTGTGTGTGTGTGTGTGCGTGTGTGTGCGTGTGTGAGGGTTTACCGAGGGGCTTTGGCCTGCTGTCGCAATCGAGCAGGAGGAAGGAAGCCAGCAGTGGCCACCGAGCCTATTAAAAACCATTCTGTCACAATCCCACAGATTTAAAAATAAAGGATAACCGTCCATCTGAATATTACATCAGTTGCCCTCGCTGCCGTTTTTTCCCCCCTTTTTTCCCCCCTGCACGCACGCAAGCTCTCACGCATACAAGCTCTCACACACACGCACACACACACACAAACGGCTGAAATCCTGGTGGAAAGTTCAGGTGCTTTCTCCGCGTGTCTGCCCGAGGCTCCGAGCTCGGCGCGGTGCTCGATGACTCTTCCCTGTTTTCAGATGTGACTTCAGGGTAAAATTTATGACCACACTTTTTATTTTCTGCTCTGCAGCACAAGCACGCATAGGGGTATTTTGTATTTAAAAAGATGAGTACAGTAGCTCTTACCATAAGTCGAGTGCAGATGGTTCTCTTTTTATGCCGCTGCAGCATTTTTTCCACCCAAACAGGAGCACACGTTGTATATATAAACTTACAGAAATATTTTAAAAACCTGCTGCGGCGGCAGTTTAATTTCATTTTTGTTTGTCACAGTAGTGTTTGAAAAACTAAATTTTTTTAAAAGAAGCTTTACGAGAATTAAAAATATGATTTCAAGTCAAACGACCGCAAATTGGTCGTTTCCAATTTGCGGAAGAATCTGTCTGTGTGAACTGAACACACAATCATTCACCAACACCACTTGCACATTACAGGAACTCGGCTGACCTCGCTCCGAGCCATTTCCCTGTGTGTGAGCCATTAAAGGAGTTCCCGGGAGGCCGGGGTCCAATCATGTCTCTTTTGTACTGAGAATCTTGATGGTGTCCAAGCACTAGTGAAACACTGGGATAAGTGCATTAGTGTAGCAGCGGATTATATAGAGAAATAAAAGACGTTTTTTTTTACCCTCAGAACTGTGTGCTGTTATTCTGAACAATCAAAAGTCCCACTTTGACTTGAACATCCCTCTGCCAGTATTCTACTAAAACTCTTAATTCATTACAAACTGTTTTGTTTTAACCTAAAAAAAAAATCTTTGATCTTGGTGGAAAGATCCACTTTTAAAAGGTTAAAGTCAAACTCGATCATCCGGCCTGCACATGGCGGAAAAACAAGAAAAAAACAACAAGAAACGAGTGAGACTCACAAGTGTTAAAATATTAAGAAAAAATAAAAAATACCCGCATGTGTATGTTTGAGATGTTCAATAAACCAGTTTATCTTCTTGTCATGATTCATTCATGAATACTGGCTAGGAATGGTTAAAGTGTTGCCATGGTTACACATCATTCCGGATGCTTCTTATGTATTTAAAAAGCAAAATTACAGTCCTCATTCAGCTCTGTCTTTAACCATAACTCAAATCTCTAACTGTAACTCACGTGATGCAGTATAACACACTTCGACTTTTTCTTTCTTTTTTTTCTTTTTTTTTTGGTAGGGGGAGGAGCTGGATCAAGTGGCTCCACCCCCTAGAGTTACTTCTCCAGCTTGGCTTAAAAACTTTCCCAGCTAATATTTTTTATTTATTTTTTTTTTTTTTGTGAAGGAAATGAAATCTTAAAATCTGAAATATATCATTCACAATCTCAGTGCCAAAAAATATAATTCCTCTAACACCAGGGATAGGTGGTGCTATAAAGTGCTAAAAATATTTAAAGGAAAAGCAAAACATCAATAAATGGGCAGGATGAGACAGAAGGCACAATGTTAAATGTGGTGTTAAAAAAAAAAAAAAACTCTTATTTGACTAATTAGCTGAGAAAAAAAAATTGAGGCTTAAAATTGAGCGGCGTATTTATTGTGCAACTTAAACCAAAGCATAGTTTCAAATCAAAGCGCCCAAAGGGACAATCATGCAAATTCTTAATGTACTTTTTTTTTTCTTTCTAAATATTTCAGCGCTATTTCACTTTGCTTGAACGTGCATTTATTTACTGTTTTTTTTTCATTTCTTTTTGTTTTTCGCTGTGACTTGCTTTCGTTTCAGACCGAGTGACCATATGGGAGAAAATCTGCAAACCTGCCTTCAGTTGCGGAAACGTGATTGTGCTGATTGTGTCATTTAAAGAAGCCAAGGCAGTCTTGTTTAGCCTGGCCCGATTGAGAAATCAAGACTTTTAAAGCAGAATGCTCGCTGTGCGGTCTTGTGTTTTGCAACGCTGATGAGTTTCACAACATCACCTGAAGAGCGTCTAAAGCGAATTTCACACAATGGTGACTGGAGACATGAGCAATGATTACACTATACAGTATTATTACACCATGTTCATAGTGATTTGTTAGTAATTAAGATTTTAAAAATCTTTAAAATTAGCTTTAAAATCTCTGAAGGTCTTTTATCGCGTAACTTTAATGCAAAATCGTGAAATGATTCATATAAATGTAGATACGCAGGCAAAGCAGGAGGTTTTTAGGAGTTTTGTGCTGTATTGGTAATGCACATAACCTATAGCATGACAATTCTTTCTTTCTTTCTTTCTCTTTCTTTCTTTCCTTCTTTTAAAATGCACACGACAGTCATAAAAGATAAAAGCTGATTTCAGTAAATAACAGAAATGGACAGAAATATTACATTATGTGTAACTTATGTAACAAAATGAAATGTACAATGGGCGTTCAAGTCAAACTGGGACTTGTCATGCAATTTTTGGTGAATGGTGCAGATGTAAAGGTGATTTCATGGACGGGACAATGATGAGACTCTAAGCTGCAGTCAAACATCTGAACAGTGCAAAGGTTTTTAGAAAGGCCGTACGTCTGTGAACGACGATCCCGGTCGCGGTGTCTCTTAGCACACTGCAGTGAACGCTTCAGCGAGTGGACTGCCTGATCTGTCTGACTGACCTGTTCACACAGTCATTCACCAGCACCACCAAAGGGAATTTTCCTCTCATAACTGCGTTAATCAAAAGTTGCCTTTCGGACATTAATATGAAAAAATGATATCACTAAACCCCATTGTGATTATGTTCTTTCTTTCTTTAAATTTTTTTTTAATAGGTTACAGCATTTTAAAGAGTGCATCCGCTTTATCCACGAGTGTCGGCTTAACGGAGGGGCGTGTCTGGTGCACTGGTGAGTGATCTGCTCGTTATTTTGAGTAAAAAGTTATTTTGAAATACTAAAGTATTGCAACAGATAATGATGAGGAGGAGGATGGTGAGGAGGAGGAGGAGGAGGAGGATGATGAAACCAGAAAGCGCAAGATCTCAGAGATAAACTAAAATCCAACATGGGAAAAAAATAATAATATTAATAATAAAAAAGTCTCACAAATATACAATTTTAATAATTAAAAAAAAGAAAAGAAAAACATGAAATTTGCACTTTTTTTTTTTGCATTTGGTAGATTTCTGATTCATCCCAAGCAGCAGACAATTCAGCTGATTTCTGGCCAATTAGAAAGTTCATTTGCTATCGTACTGTATTCAGTACAGGCAACAGGCCTCATTATGTGGATCATAAACTTGTCTTTTTTTTTTTTGCACGGATGAAAGCTAGAATGGTTGCAATGCTCTTGTAATGTTGAGGATTTCAGCCTGTTTTTGTTCTTCACCTCGTGTTTTGCTCAGAGCCAGTGATTGATTTCCTGTTACTACTGAGTACTGTAAGTTGAAGATGTTTGACATCCACAGCAGCAGCTGCAGCAGCAGCATCTCTCTTTTCTATCTCATACAAGGAACTTATGGCTTATTTAACTGAAGTTAAATGAATCCTAGCAAACGTCACCATTGGCGGAAAGTAGGTAGAATTCCTCGGGTCGTTATCAGACCATACTGATACACCAAGTACTGCCGACATCAGTAAGAAAATGTCTAGATATTAAAAATTGGTAATACAGTCCATATTTCTAATATATTTTATTAGAGTATATTTATTGAAACCAATTGTACATGTACATGTTCTGCCTCCAAGTCCTCCAGTGTGCCGGGCTCGCTTTGTCTTCTCCTCCTTTGCGTAGCACAACAGGAAAAAAAAATCACACTGCATGAGATCTGGACTTTTATGAGGTCCGCGTCGTCCCAGCCGGAGGACACGCCGGAGGTCTTGGAGGCGCAGATTCAGGAGGCTCTCAGCAATATCCTGGCCGTTTGAGGAGACTGCATGACGCCGCCGGTGCCTACGTTGAAATTTGAGATTTTGCTTGAATTTTAAAATGTAATAAATTTGGATCAGAAATATGGACGTTATTACCAATTTTTTATGCCTAGATACTTTTCACCCCCATCTGTGTATACTGAACAAACTATTAACTATTACAGTGGAACCTCGGATTGCGAGTAACTTGGTTTACGAGTGTTCCGCAAGACGAGCAAAGATTTTTAATACATTTTGACGTGAAAAACGAGCATGTCTTGGTTTACGAGTGCCAAGTTTTTTGACACCGACACACACACACACACACACACACACACACACACACACACACACACACACACACACACACACACACACAGAAAGCAAGAGCTGTGATGAATCTACAAGGACTGGTGTGATTAAGAGTAAAACTTGGAACTCTTTGCGCAAAGAGTAAACGTACACCTTATTCACACACACACACACACACACACACACACACACACACACACACACACACACACACCCTCCCCGGCTTTACACAGACACACACACACTCTGCTGTACACAGAAACTCTGCTCTGTCACGATTCTTTTCAATGGTAAGGTGCTTGTTCATTTATCTGTTGGGATTTTTAAAAAAATTTTTTAAAAGGTAAAGTGCCAGTTAATTTGTTTTATTTTTACTTTATATATTGTCTTAATTATTTATTTATTTATTTTGGGCTGTGGAATGAATTATTTGAGTTTTCATTATTTCTTATGGGAAGGTTTGATTTGGTTTACATGTGTTTTGTAATACGTGCTTGCTTCCAGAACGAATTATGCTCGTAATCCAAGGTTCCACTGTACTTGTAAATTAAACAGTAAAGTCTGATTCTGAGCGTCAAAAACGATGAAAGTTGCGAAGAAAAAAGAAACAAAACAGAAAGAATGTCAGCAATAAACACTGATGTAATCATTTCATAGTTGTTTTTTTATTTATTATTATTTAAAATGTTAAAATTCACTATTCCAACATGTTCTTTATTATATACAGTGGGGATCAAAAGTATTGAGACAGAAGTGAAATTCAGGTGTTTAATCACATTCTCAATTTTTTTTATTTTTAAATAATGACAACCAAGCCAATAATGTCGCAATGAAATTGCTATAAAACAATCAATATTTTGTATGAAGCTCTTTATTCTTTATTATGCTGGATATAGAGTCACATAGACGTCCGCAGTGCTCTGGTGTCGCTCACTCAGTCCATGCGGACTTGCTTCCTCATTTCCTAAAGATCGTGTGCCGTAATTCAGCCACAGATGTTCCCGATTCATTTGAGAATTCTCAAGTTTTAGGTATTTTTGTGCAGAACCACACATTTGTTCCATCCATCAAGCTGATTCACAGCAGCACTCAGATGTCTCACTCTTCCAGATATTCTCCAACTGATTACTGGCATCACCTGTTTTTATTTATTTATTTATTTCATTTCCCTTGGGAAATAAAAGACCAAATCACCAGGTACAGTCCCAGAGCACTTGACGTGTAGCAGATCTCTTTTTCGCTTTGCATGTTCCTCGACTATTGTTAGTGTTTTTGTTTGTGGCAGAGTGTTTCCGTAACATCTGTGCTTTGGCTTTTGTAAAGTCCCACCCTGGTTTTGTGCAGAGGGAGAATTACAATACATGGCCTATGTTTTCTTAATACTTTTGTCCACTGCTGTAGGTTGTGCTTTCAAATGTACACAGATATTACACTGATTGTTTAATTCATAGTCTGTATGAACAACAGCATATATAATACAAGGGTGAGTCAGAAATGATCCGCACTCGGGTTATTTTAAAACCTCTTAGCGGCGCTTTTCTTTTTCAAGCCTGCTGTCCCTCCATCGATCATCAGCTGGAAAATTCATCAATGTTCACAGTTTTCTGGGATTCTCTTCTCAAGGGCCAGACGTATTGGAACATTTATCAGGAAAAAGGCTCAACAATCTACACTGAGACGCTTATTGAAGATATGAAGACTAAACTTTGTGATCGTGCATGACGATGCATCTGCACACTGTCGATACTCTTTGTACTCGAAAAGATCTTTGTTTTGATGTGTTAAAGCGTCCTCTCTATAGTCCTCATCTCGCTCCATCAGACTTCCACAAGGAAGAAGATTCACTTCTAATGAAGAAGTGAAGACAGCGGTGCGTTCGTGGCTCGCGGCTCAGCATGAACCATTTTTAATGATGGAAATCGAGCGCTTGTGGACAGATGGGCGAAGTGTGTCGAAAAATGATGTATCTGTCTAATAACTTAAATTCTACAGCCAGAGTGCGGATAATTTTTGACTCACCCTCGTACAAATAGTCTCTGAAGAAAGGCCAGTAAATTTGTGCAGCCCTTGTATATTCTGTGATGTGAAGGATTGAGTCTGTGTTCAGAAATAAAAGGTTTGTTTCTACAATAGATTTCTAGGACTGTAATTTTATTGCTTATTTTACAGTAAACGCTGTGATACAGTTACTGTAAGGTGATGCAATATTGAACCATTCAGTCGACTGTTTGACTTCCCAGCTGAGCGTAATTCATAACACCGTCCTCCGGGTGTAAACAGCGGCACACCTCGTCCTGTAATTCCCCTTAGACGAGGGTTCCTGGAAGAATGATTTAGCTTCTGTCTTGCATGAACCTGCTCCGGCACGGGAACACATGACGTCTCCCTTTTTTTTTGTTTGTTTGATTGGCACCGCTGCATGAGTTATGAAATGAGAAGATTATGATGTGATATTGGGTCTGTTTCAGCCTCGCCGGAGTGTCCCGCAGTACCACCATGGTGGTGGCCTACCTGATGACCGTCACCACCTACGACTGGGAGGAGTGTTTGTCTGCGGTTAAGGCCGTGCGCTCGTTCGTCGGCCCTAACTGCGGCTTCCAGCAGCAGCTCCAGCAGTTCCAGAGGACGCAGTTATCAGAGGTATCTCCTAAACGTAAACATAAACACGTCCGACAGAGCAGTTTCCACACTGTACTGTACTAAAAATACTGTAAAAAATTATATGGATACACCTTAATAAAATGGGAATGGTTGGTGATATTAATGTCCTGTTTGTGGCACATTAGTATATGTGAGGGGGCAAACTTTTCAAGATGGGTGGTGACCACGGTGGCCATTTGGAAGTCGGCCATCTTGCTGGCATTTCTCCTGCGGTGTTGCTATCAGTGTGTGAAGAGTGGGAGAAGAGGGTTGCATTGACAATCCATCACAATGGGCAGCACATTGAACACATTTTATAAGGGGTCAGAAACTTGTAAATAACTCATGAAAGAATAAAGTTACGTTAAAACCAAGCACACCATTGTTTTTCTTGTGAAATTCCCAATAAGTTCGATGTGTCACATGACCCTCTTCCTATTGAAAAAACAAAAGATCCGAGATGGCCGACTTCCAAATGGCCACCATGGTCACCACCCATCTAGAAAAGTTTGTCCCCTCACATATACTAATGTGCCACAAACAGGACGTTAATATCACCAACCATTCCCATTTTATTAAGGTGTATCCATATAAATGGCCCACCCTGTATTATGAACAGATCAAATGGTGAAGTGTGCGTCATGAAGATTGTAAGATCTTCTTTACCGTTGGTTTAGCACCTAAACGTGGCTACTCACATCATTAAAGGGCACATATTATTCAAAATTTCCCTTTTTAGTGTGTGTGTGTGTGTGTGTGTGTGTGTGTATGAACAAAAACATGCAAATTTCCAGGGTTCAAATAAGCCACTTGGATTTCCCCACCTAATGTGACCTCATATAAGAAGAGCCCCTCCCTTGGCTTGTTGCTCAGTTCTGCTGTTCGCTGGAGGGGGCGTGGCTCAGTCGGAGTTCATTTACAGAAAGACTGAAATGTCTTGTTTGGAGAAGGAGTGAAAGAACAGGGGTTTAAGGTGTTTAAACCGCTCTATCTGGGGGGTATTTCAGCTGGAGCTTTAACATTCAGTGTGATTCAGTATTCGGTATTTGTTAAAGAAATAATAAAAAATGGGAATAAAACAGTTGGACCAGTGCGAAATTAGACAAACAATCAGCAGATAACATGTAGAAGTTGATCATTTTCAAATGATGACACGTCCTGAACAAATGTACTAGAGCAAATGTTAGAAGTATTGTATTTTAAAAAGTATTGTAAATATAAATATTAAATTATTTTTAAAGATAAAATGGTTTAGTATTGTTTTTATATTTTCATTAAAATTTTTTCTTACATTTTCATTTTTTTTGGTCCATTTTTAGTTTCATTTAATGTTTAATGTTCCTGTTAATGTTTAAATTCTAACTTATTTATTTATTTTCATTTTTCTCCAAACCTATAATGCTACTAGATTGAATCTTATCATTATTCTCCGGTTTCCATGTGACTAACTGGACTCCAGTATTTGCCCAAATCCTCAGTTGCAGCGGAAAAGGTGACTCCCAGGTGTGAGCCTCTTCTCACTGAGCAATACAGTGTATCGTGCCTCTTCAGATACCAGCATAATATCTCTGTCTGTTGTGTCATCACTTAAACCAGTAACCTGAAAAAAAAACAACTAAAAAAACAATCGAAGCAGATCTTCCTTTGGTTTCCTGCCAGATCGTCTGTCACCTCTGACTTACATTCAGTGATGCAATCCCCAAACAGACCTGAAACAAGTCATGACTGGAAGCTCAGCTGGGTGCCTCGGCTTATACGCTACTGCAACTCAGAGTGTATCATCAGTTTAATAGCAGAATCTATAAATAACTCTGTTATAAAAACGAACTGCATGACTGTTAATATTCAGGTATTTTCCACGAGCCGTACTGAAACACGCGACTGGAAAGAAAGAGACCAACAGGAACAGATTTGTTTTTAATCTTTTATTTCAAGAGAGACAAGAAAAGGCTATTTATCATCGTTATAATGTTAATTAATACGCTTGTTTAATGGATGGTCGACAACATTAACTGTAATGCAATCGGATAAAAAGAAAAACGTACAATGTGCGATTCATTAATAACATTATGAAATGTACAGTACTCCGGGTGCGCTGCTGTGAAATAAAATATAATACGGAATAAAACACGTCAGGTTGTGTCGCTAATGGACAATAATCAGCAGCTTCGTTATACCATTCTGGCATCACTACATCGGCACACCGCCAAATATTTTATTACTCCAGTAGTAAACCTTAGTTACTTTATAAAAGACATGAAAATAAATGTGTAACAATTTAGTAATGTCTGTGTGTACTGTACTGTATACTTGTACACATATACTGTGCAAAAGTCTTAGGCGCCATATTATCTGTAGTACACATTTTGTTATGTAAGTTTATGATGTCTGCATTATTATGTAGTGTATCATTCCCTATAAAGATACACTAAAATGAATGAATAAATAACATTACAGAAGAATATTTGCATGTCTGTAAAGAAAGCGACATGTTACATGACAGACCAGATTTCAGATGGGAAATAAAAAAAATCAATAATGTCGACTCCTGGGTTTTGCATGAAAATAGAAAGGAGCGAGTGTGACGAAGTGACCAAAACAACTCATATTCTCCAGAACGCTCAGTAAAACCTAACCGCTGTTTTACTTAGAATACTGCAAACATCTGTATCAAACACCACGGCTTATGTTCAAGCAAAGAGTTTCCACATCAAATATTGACCGTTTATTGTTTATGTTATTACTTAGTGCTTTTTATAGACGTTTCTTTTAATGTAGAAATGTTTTCAAAAGCATGATTGCATTTGACTTTTGTTTGGATGTTCCCAAGACTTTTGCACAATACTGTAAATAAAACAGCTGTTAGGTTTTACTGAGCATGCTGGAGAATATGAGTTCTTTTGGTAACTTTGTCACAAATACCCAGTGAGTGCAGTTCTCTGGGTCAAAATGCCTAGTTGGTGTCAGAGGTCAGAGGAGAACGGCCAGACTGGGTCGAGCTGATCGAAAAGCGACAGTAACTCAAATAACATCTCGTTCCAACTAAAGTATGCTGAACTGAATCTCTGAACCCACAACACGTTGAACCTTGAAGCAGATGTGCTCCAGCAGCAGGAGGAGACCACACCAGGTGCTGCTCCCGTCTGCTAAGGACAGGAAACTGAGACGTAGGGTTGCATGGGCTCACCAAAATTGATGACAACAGAAGATTGGAAAAATGTTTCCCGGTCTGATAAATCTCGATTTCTGCTGCCGGGTCGATCCATCCTGCCTTGTATCAGTGGTTCAGGCTGGTGGATGTGGTGTAATGTGTTGGGGAGATTTTATCAGCACACTCGATATCAGTCAAGCATGGTTTAAATGTCACGACCCGAGGATTGTTGCTCGAGCGTCAAGTCAAGTCAAGTCGAATTTAATTTGCTGTACAATTCTAAAACAGCAGCGGACACAAAGGCGGACAATAAAAACAGACAATAATAAGAAAAGAAAATCCAAAGGAAACAATAAGCAACAATAAAAAGTCCACCCTCATTGTATATAATGAGCAAATAAAATAAAAATGTATTTTAAAAAAATACGTCATCACTCTGTGTTAAATGCCAAGGTGTATAAAAAGATCTTAAAGTCACTTAAAGTGAGATTTAAAAATAGGAAGAGTCTTCAACCTTGATTTAGGAGCTGTAAGTAAAAGCTTTAAAAGGTCAGAAATATATTCAGGTGCTAAATTATTCAGTGCTTTGTAGGCCATTAACACTACAGTATTTTAAACTTGATCCTGAACTGCACAGGGAGACAGGGTCAGGACGCAAAGACAGGAGTTATGTGTTCCCGTGTACGTGTCCCCGTTAAAAAAAACACACGGCAGCGTTTTGAACCAGTTGCAACCAGAGCCTGAGCTGAAAAAGCTAGCTTTAACAGCAGACTTAATCTGCGTATCCAGGATAAAATCACTCTCCTATAAAACGTCCGGGTTTCTAGCAGTTGGTTTTGCATAAGATTTAAGGGAAGGCGTCTCGATGAAAGGGACAAGACATTGTCCACTAGCTCCAAGTACCAGCACTTAAGGTTTAGTTTCATTAAGACTCAGAAAATGTCCAGCCATCCACGCTTTTGGCATTGCAGAAGTGATTAAACTGTTAAACTGCTGCTGTCCCTCTGAATATCGTCTGCAAAACAGTGGAAAGACATTCTGTGCTTCCTAATAATGGATCATAATAATGGATTATGTACAAATAATAAAGGCACAAGCATATCCATCCGTTTAACAACGAGAGGATTAAGGCAGTTCTGAAGGCAACAGTGCGTCCAAGCCTGTAATAGCAGGGTGTACCTAATGAAGTGGCCGGAGAGTGTGTGTGTTTCATTCTGGAACTAATCGATGAATCTTCGTCATCTACTCTACAATTATTTTTAACAGATTTGTTCAGACTATATAACGTTCCACACATTGAGGTTTTAACCAGAAGACCAGACTCTTGAGAACCCTGGTGCAGAATGAGTTGCACCGTGACATTTGCACCCTTTTTCATGTCACGTTTATACACTCGTGTTGTTCATAGGAGAGTTCACACATCGATTGTGTGAAGTGTTATGCGAGAAATGGTTTTCCTGTTATTGGAGCCCTGCGCGCTCGTCGTGTGGCTGCAGAGATGTGACTGCATGTCGGGTGCCATTACTTTGCAGCGGGTGCTAAACGCTGCACAGGGTGGGGGAACTCAGGGGGACTTGCTAAAGTTGCATTAGCGCAGTTGCTCATCACGTGGATGTCACTACGGCGAGGAGCTTGCAACATTCTTTGAAGATGTCCTTGCTTTTTTTTTTTTTTTTTACATTATTATATAGTCTTTTATTTTGTCTTTGGTTTCTTTTTAAGGAAGTGGTATCTTTTAAAAGGGGATTTACTTTTTTACATTTTTCTTATATTTTTGTTGAGGAAAAAAGAAGAAGAAGAAGAAGAAGAAAAAAAAATCCAGACAAAAAGAAACTTAGTATGCATGTTCTATTAAAGAGCGCACCTGATTTAATACATTTCTGTTGTTGTTTCAACAATATCTAAGCAACGGGCCATCTTCCGTGCCGTGAGTCATAGTTCCTAGCATCAGTTATAAGTCGTCTGGCTGGACTCGCTGCTTTTTTGCTTGCCTGAGGACATGTGGCTGGCACGTTGCACAAGCTTATCCTTTACAAGGTGCTGAGTGTTAATCTCATGGACCAGGAGAACCGCAGTGGCACTAATAGTCTGTGAACAACCTTTCTTGGCTTCAGCGTTCTCTAAAGTGATTTGAACATATTACTGCAATTCATGGCGGCCAGTAATTTGCACAGATATGTGTGACAGAAAGAAGCACTGAGATTTCTTTCACTTTTTTGCTACGTAATGCTCGTCGGTGTGTGTTTTTGCAGAAAACATGTACGCTTCTAAAAGAAGGATATGTAGCGGTTTGGAAAAAAAGCTTGTCCGTAGACACTTTTGGGTTGCTACTGGTGGTGGTGGTGGTGGTGGTGGTGTGTGTGGGGGGCGCTGATCTTACTGTATGTCTGCTCCCACCAAGGGGTCGCTACAGTGGACGACCTGATCCGCACACAGGTTTTATAAAAGATGCTTGGAACCAGTGGCTGGAGTTCAGGGCGTTATCTGCCAATGATCTGTTGATCTCTTTTTCATTTATACATCTGAACAGTGGCAACAGTGGCAGCTGGGGATTTGAACTCATGACCCACTGGTCTGAGTGAGCCAACATCATTTTTTTTTTAAATCCACTGTTTTTAAACATGTAGCTCTAAAGATTTCTTAGACTCTCCCCGATTTCTTTTAATGAAAAAGTGACTAGAGGTCAGACTGCCGTGTTTCTCCCAGTTTAGGAACTGCTGCACTTTCACCACTCAGTCTGGGTTTTTCTTGCTGATTCATGGACAACGCAGATGACATTTTAACCAGAGCGCAGTAGAAAAGCAAATAAAGTAGAAAAAGAAAAAAACTGAAAAGAAAATGCCTGATATCTGTCATCTGATTGGTCAGCTTTGATGTGAGTTACTTTCTGATGATTTACATTATCTTGATTTATTTTATCCCCAAATGTTTGACATTTAATGCACTTTCATTTCAATTATTGACGATTAGTTTGAGAACCGCTGAACCGCTTTGCTCCCGCTGGCCTAGTTTTTGTCCCACTTGTTTTTTATTTTGTTCGATCGGAAAAAAAAAAAAAAAAGACACATCACATCGGACAGCTCATTGGAAAAATGATGTCGATGATAAAATGATAATTAACTCCTTCGGAACGGGCCTTGAACTCACGCCATTGTAAATGAAGGGGGTTTTACAGGTGAGTCAGAGAAAAAAAAAAAACCTAAACAGCCGATTTGTTGCTCAGTTTTGCCTGAACGCCCACAAAACTTATAGCAGAAAGTTCAGCTGAGTCTCCTGTCTCAAACCGTAAGGATCCTGAGATATCCAGCTCAGACGCAGAGTCCGGACTTCCCTGTTCGGGTCAATGCAAGGGATCATGTTACAGTACGTTGTCTCTGTGTGTGATTGAGACACACACTCACTGGACTCACAGCCAAGATAAATGCTTACAGTATATCACCGGGCCTAGTGTGGGGTACGAATGAGCCGTTTTACCCACATGAAGCTTTCGGCCCCTCTGACACGACTTCTCCAGGAATTGTCTCCAGTTTATAACTTAATACAGTCGATGTTAATATTAATTGAATTTGTTATTGTTTCTATAGTAACAGGTCATACACAGGGACCGGTACGGCGGATGCGCCACATAATCTAACACTGATTGTGAATATTTAATTCTGTTATGTATTGAGCGGTGACATGTCGTCTGGAGCTTTTTATATTTTTTCTGTGTGTGTAAAGTTTTCCAGAACTTTGTGGGGTTTTTTTGTGGTTTTGTTTTGATTTAGGTTTTTTTTTTTTTTGGAGTGTGATAGAGATTTTAATCCTATTCTGATAAGTGAAATGAAAATCAATGTGCTCGTGCAATATCCCACTCTAGACCATACGGTTAGAGGAAAATAATCTATGCACACAGCGGGAATCGAACCTGGACCCCGGAGGCGCAAGGCGACAGTGCTAACCGCTAAAGCCACAGTGCCACAGATTGAAAAGTACTTTATTATTCCTGATCCTTCAGGAAGATTGCGAACGTTTTAATCTTGAACATAAAGCATTTTAATGTCCAACCTGGCTGTGATTGAAAACATGCATTTCTCTGCTATGAAACTGCAATTCTGGCAAAGTGCAAAAGATTTTTGGGTCAGCAGGAAAGTCCTGGTGTCAAAATGAGGCTGATGATTCCATCACAGAATCCTCGTTTAAATATACGGAAAATAGGATTTCAACTTGGAGTTTTCCAAGCCTCTTCTCATAAACAAACTCTCACTCTCCATCACTCTCACTCAGCATCCGGACACGATGCAGTAATAAACTTGGTATTAAAAAATGGAGGAATATGAAAATCCTCTAAACATGACGCAAATCACTCCAAATGTGACTCAGTGCCTGATGTAATGCGACACAAACGCTAAACACCTCCGTACAGAAATGCTTTTTACTCTCTGTATACAGAACATTTGCTGTACTGGGGTTGTTACCGGGGAAAGCGATAACATACTAGATTGAGCTCATTGCTTTGATCATATGTGCAGATCATCAGGCCTGGGTCAGAGCAAACGACTAATTACAGATCTAACGAGAACATTTGTTACATTTGGACTTGACTGAAGGTGAAGATATTTTAAATAAGACCGTCATCATCAAGCACAAAACTCACACTTGATCACTTTTTCTTGTTGATGCTTTTTAAATGTTACTTCTAGTTTTACTTTGCTCTTGCTCTCAGTGTGTATCGTAGTGTGTGTGTGTGTGTGTGTGTGTGTGTGTGTTTTTTTTTTTTCTTCTCAAGGTACCTGGAGGAGAACTGAAACCCAGTGCATGGTCTCGGGACCATAAAAGGCATTTACGTTAGTTTTGAAACAACATCTGACAGTCCGAGCGCTTTACTTTCATTGATTTATTGTCATATTTAGGATTATGCTCATTTCTGATCTTATTGCTGTGTGTGTACAGTAAATGTGACTCCTGTACGAACGCGGTACTTTTCTCTTGTTGTTTGACTTTCAACAATGTTATACGCCAACATGTGACTTTATAAATCTTACACAAATATTGAACAATATTTTAGTGCATTTATTGTTTCGGTTTGTTTGAAAAATGTATTTTAGTGCATCATTGTTAGGGTTTTCTTAGATGAGTCAAAAATACAGAACGAACCACACGATCTGCATCCACAGTTTGTCTTTGACATACGTTTGTCTGAGATTTTTTTTTTTTTTTCTTTTCATATTTTCAGTTCTTGTTCACTTTTTAGGCGCGCTGGCTTCACTTTCCTTTTCAACCTCTGGAGTATTATTTAAAGTAAATCAAGCCATGGAGTCGTCTAGTCGTTACGCTTCCCCCGACCAGAACAAAATATAGAACTTACTTTCGCTGCAGAATCCTGAACAAACTCCGGACTGTTTATAATTTTTTTTTTCTTTTTTTAATGAATTCAATTAATAATTCGATCGCACATGAAATTTTTACATGTATCCTGTGGGAATGTGGAAGTCGAGCGAGTCTCTATTTAAATGCACGTTACATACATTTTATCTCTGCAAATCTGCATCCAAAGTTTCTTACTGGACTAAAGCTGTAAAGTTCAGCTGAAATGTGCCTGACGTGCACAAGCGTCCTGTAATCTGTCCACTAATCCGATTGGTCGAGCTGCGTTACCAGACTGACTGTATAGCTTCCTATAGTCGCTGTGTGTGTGTATGTATGTGTGTGTGTTCACCACTTCCTAGTTATTCCAGTAGAGTTAGCGACTATGATTATCTATGGGACCTTTTTTTTTTTATCAGAAATGTAATGTAAACTAAACAGAAATTTATGTAAACTAGCACTAGCAATGTGCTATCAGTAATGCCTTCTTTGGCATCTATTTCCCCTCTACAGTGTTTAATACTGAATATTGGCATAGCTATGATTCTGAAAAAAAAAGAAAGAACTGGTAAAGACAAATGGTTTTGGAAAGCATATCCTGTCTGTGATTGTTTTTTTTTTTTTTTTAAATCTCTTTCTTTTTTCGCCCCGCTGTCCGGGAAGGAACATTTGCCTGGAAATCTGCAGGAAGTCCGTCCTCCGTCTACATTCCATTCAGCTCTCACTAGAGGGCACTGATTTCTGGGGATTCCCCATCTGTCCCAGTCGTTCACTGCGGGATAATTACCCCTCCCCCCACCCCCACCCTACATTAAAACACATTGCCGACCACATTGACAAAGAGACATGACTCAATACCTCAGCAGTTTTCATTTGAACTGTTTGTGGATGAAGTTTATTAATGTCTTCCCATCAGCTAGTCACAGTGTCACTCTAATTGCTGCCTCCTGCCTCACTTTACTGTATACCTGCTTTCCTTTCCAGCTGACTCTATGGTCTTAGTACTTGGTTTGTCATAACATGCAGCTTAATAAAGTATGTGTCTGAATGTCAGATGATCACAGTGATCATCGCTTATATACCAGTAAACTGGTGAGCGTGTCCTGTCACCCGGGGCTCGTTTATGGCCAGACCGTCTGATCCGATCACAAAAGAAAAGCCAAAGTGCTGAATAAAGTAAATGAAAGGTACGAGGGAATAACATTTAATTTAGCATTGTTTTGAGATCTCCACCTATGTATGTGGCAACTAAGGACAATGAGCCCCCCCCAAAAAAACTTTCTCCAAGGCCCCCAATGAGCCCCCAACCCACTCCAAACTTCCCCCAGTTAAAAAGATTTTATTTAATATCCTGTTTCACATTCATTTTATAAACAAACGTAAAATCATTGTTTTTTTTTCCTTTTACATTGTGGACATGCTTGCTATGTGTGGGCTGGGTGTTTGATGTTATTCATTCATTTTTCATTATTCGGTATTCATTGAATTGAGAAAGTCAGCCACTTAATCTTGTTTTATAACAGTTAGTCATTTTATTTAATCATCATCATGGGCATGTATCAGAACACCGTATGTGTATGGGGTTTGGAGTTCAAGGTTGTTGATCTGGCCTCCATATTGCGTAGATCTTTCATGAGATGTGATGGGGATAACCTCTCGTTATGTCATAGTGTCATAACGTCTCAAAATTATATTTAAAAAAAAAGGGAGAAGATCTGCAATAAATCTGCAATAAACACTCATCTGAAGGATTTATATAAATATTTTTTTCCAAGAATCTGCCATAGTTCTTCAACAAGTTTGGCCGTTCCCCTTTTTATTTTTTACTTTTTTTTTATTTTTTACATGAACGTCATAGAAATAGTGTCATTACATTGTCCTCTTTGTTTCCTTCTCTCAGTATCGCATGTGGCTCCGGACCAGCTACAGGCCCAGTCCGTTTAACGAGCAGGAGCAGGTTTCGGCTTTGCTCGTCCTCCACGCAGAGCAACAGGCGCAGGAACGGCGGAGACGAGGAGACCGGGACTGGACGAACCAGGCTTCTGGTGTTTACGATCTGCCTTATAGACGCTGTACCAGATGAGAGATCTGCACTAAAAGAAAGAGCTCCAGGCTCTTAATGACTGCTGCTCACCTGTATAACCACATACTCTAAGCTTAACAGAGCTAGCGCGATCACTTTCACTGCTCTTAGTTAGGTCCTCTGATTTTTTTAAAAATCGACAAACCCAGAAACGTATCATCCGTCCACTTCCAGTCAGCCGGAATGAATAGAAAAATAATGGGGACACATGGGTGAAATGGGTGATCACATTGAATCATTCTTTCTTAGGAAAGAACACATGAGGTCTAAATTCATCATCAAGCAAAAAAAAAAAATGTCCAGGAAGGAGCTGTAATTCATAAAAAAGAAATCCGATCAAATAAAAAATGGTCACTTCACCCATTTTTTCTATTTATTTAATTTAATTGTCAGGTTAACATTTACTGTATTTTTTTGTATTTATTTTTCTGTTGAATTGAAATGTTCAGATTACTCATCTATTGCACAAGTTGACGAGTGATTTGTTTTTAAATAAAATGATCTACTTACTGATCCTGCACAAACTGTATTTTTTCTTTTGTTAAATAAAAGCAGACAAATGAATCCAACCATTTTCATTGTTTTTTTTCCCTCACATATCAAATTACCAGAATACAACGTGTCCTGTACAGGGACGCAGGAAGGGGGGAGGGGGGGGTGGCGTTATGAGGAGTGGGGATGAGGAGTGAGGTACACCCTGGACGGGGTGCTATTCCATCTCAGGTCACACAAGCACATGCATGCACTCGTTTCTTCCTTTTTCTTATTGAATGTTATCACATCAATCCACCACACAAGAAGTTATATTTAGTAATATTTCTTTTTTTATCTTAAAAGCTTGCATTGTCATGTACACAGCTGTTGATTCAGACATCATTGCATAATTCTCTGTAAGGGATGTTTAAAAAATTTTATACATTCTATAAAAAATAAGTGTTATTAAAATTTCTGATTATGACTGACGCTGAATGTGAGCCCAAGTCACTTCAGATTTTGCAGGATTTTATTGACAGATTTAAAAATTTCATTTTGTTTTCATTAGCCCAGCCCGTGTAAAGATCATCTCCAGTTCAGAGACAAAGCAGAAACCTCAACCTGGGCTCATATCCTGAAAACAGGCCCAGAGCATGTGACCTTTACTTTCCAAGATCCGCTTTTCATGGTTTCCAGATGATGCTTCCTGGCCACAGGTTATACCTCAGGTTGGCATGAAATGCTTAACCGTTACCAGGAATGATCTCTGTCATGGTGTTATAAAGATTTGTGCACATAGCGTTGTTAGGAAAATTAAGATCACAGAGCATCCTACGTATATGAGAAAGTGTGGATTTATTTCGTCAGTTATTCTAAAGACACCCCCGCATTATGAAAATGCTAATAATGTTTTATTAATTACAAGCATGAACAATGTGTGCAGTGTTCCATCTGTGCCACTATTTCATAAGCGACGTTACATCATCTCTGAGGTTTTTCCAGGGAAAGTCTCGGGCCACAGTGCCGTCGGACGATGAATGAAGAATTGTTGATCATTGTGTCAGATGATGGGAGAGGTGTTGGGTTAGCTAAATGCAACATTTGTTTTTTCATGGTTAGCAAACAAATATATATACAGTCTTTGTATATGCACAGAAGAGCAATTGTGTTCTGTTCAATGATTAAACCTTGCTTTTCTACTGAATTTGAAATTGCTTTTCTACTGAATTTGGGGGAAATTCATTTTGGAATTAAACACAAAAAAGTCTCACTCATTTCATTCATCTTCTATAACACTTATACAGGGTCGCACGGGGCCTGGAGCCAATTCCAGGAGACTTTGGGCACATGGCAGAGTACACTCCGGAGACAGGGTGCCAATCAGGGCACACACACAAACTACCGGCAATGTTTTTGAAACCCATCAAACATGGGGAGAACATGCAAACTCCATGCCAAAGTCCCAAGGCTGGAATCAAACCCTCTTCCTGGAGGTGCGAGGCCACTGTGCTAACCATAAAGGTGTTACACCTTTTATTGATAATGCTTTTATCGAGCATATAGTGTTGTTTCCTCAGAGCTCCAAGGGTGTGATCCTGAGCTGAGGTTCTGGTGTGTGTAAAGTTTCATATGTTCATGTGGTGGCTCAAAAGGTTAAGGCTCTGGGTTACTGATCAGAAGGTTGTGAGTTCTAGCCCCAGCATCCAGTACCACCAACATGCTGCTGTTAAGCCCTTGAACAGGAACCCTAACTGCTCTAGCGGTGCTTTATCCTTTCTGACCCCAGTTTTCTAACTGGGATGTGAGAAGAAAATGTATTTCACAATGCTGTAAGGTACATTGTGACAGATAATTGAATCTTCATCTGCATGGGTTTGCATCATGTTCTTGTTTCATCCTGGGGTAAATGTATGTCTGCGTGATGATCTGTGAAAAACTTGGTGTATTCCTGTGTCTACCATGGCTCCAATTAGGATAAAAGGAGTAATCCCTTGGAGAGATTGGAAAGAACCTACAGGAAACTCCTGCAGACGTTCTGAGAACGTGTGAAACTCCAGACAAAGAGGAACCAACCATGAGGATCGGCCTTGAAGCTGTGAGGTGATTTTTATTTTCGGGATATAAACGACCGAACGAATCGATCCGAACGCCAGCTAAGTTGCACATACACCCGGGAGCCGTTCAAAAATGTTTCCCATCTGTGGAAAGTCAAGCGAAGCAAGTTCACAAATTGTTTAGTGTTTTTTTTTTTAATATTATTATTAGTTGCAAGATTTACTGTAGATAAATTTAAGAGGGCTAATGCTCTGTCGTACAGCCTGTATCCAAAAGTTTTGAGAATGACCGAAATATTAATATTCAAAAGGTCTGCTGCTTCAGTGTTTATAGATCTTTTTGTCAGATGGGATACTGAAGTATAATTACAAGCATTTCATAAGCGTCAAAGGCTTTTATTGACTATTACATTAAGTTTATGCAAAGACTCCATATTTACTTCTTTTTCAAGACCTCTGTAATTCGCCCCGTTCTGCTGTCAATGTACTGATTGCAGCACATTCTTGCATAAACTATTCATGGAGTTTGTTGGTTTTTGTTTGCCCTCTCACCTCTTGAGGATTGACCACAAATTCTCAATCATCCTGAGATGATCCACTGGCGTGTGAGGTTGCTTCTCAGCCTAAGGAGTGGGCTCACACACACTTTTACCTAAGAACACAGCCATAAATAAAGAAGGGTACAAAAACATTCTCTCAACAGTTTGGTGACAAACAACTATCATTCACCTTTTGTTGATAGTGCACCTTGTCATAAGTTAAAAGTGATAACTAAGTGACTCTGGGAACAAAACATCAAAATTGTGGGTCCATGGCCAGAAAACTCCCCAGAGCTTAATCGCTTTGAGAACTTGTGGTCAATCCTTAAGAAGCGGGGGGACAAACAAAACCGCACAAGTTCTGACAAGCATTGATTATGCAAGAACGGGCAGCCATCAGTCAGGATGTGGCCCAGAAGTTGATTGACAGCCGGCCATGGCGACTTGCAAGAGGTCTTTGATAAAGAAGGGGCAACGCGGTGAATATCGAGTCTTTGCATAAACGTAATGTAATTGTCAATAAATGCTTTTGACACTTATGAAATGCTTGTAATTACATTTCAGGATCCCAGATTAAATCTGACAGAAAGATAATTTAAAAAAATTAAAAAAAAAAAAAAAAAACACTGAAGCAGCAGACTTTGTGAAAATTAATATTTTATCAAAGACCTCTTGCAAGTCGTCATTCTCAAATCTTTTTTTCACCATATGTGCGTGTGTGTGTGTGGAATATCTGACATAATAATGACCAATTGTAATAAGTATTGGAAAGTTTGCAGGCCATGATGGATTCATTTTCACAACTTGTTCGTTTATGTGTGTGAATAATAAACGTGATTACTGACGCTTAGCTTAGCATAAAAAAAAGAGAAAAAGATGGCGCCCGCCATGACAGAGGAAACTGAGGCTCTTCGCCGCTTTATAAATCAGCCTTTCTCGTTACTCAAACCTTCATTGATCATTAAATAACAAACACTAAAGAGTGTAAAAATCCCTTTTCCATGGAAAAGCAGCCCACCCCGGAGCGCTTTACACACCTCCGCCGCTGATTTCTCGGAAACTACACAGCTTCGAAGAACCCAGGTCTTCCTCCGAAGAGGACGCGTCACGGCGGCGCGCGTTCCGATTGGTCGCGTGGGCGTCCCGGGGGCGTGGCCACGCGTTCATTCACACAAAATAACCCCGAAAAGGCTTTCCTCAGAATTCAATCACAGAGTGAAGCTGAAGCTGTGGGATATTACCTCCTCAGAGGCAGATCTTACTCTCATTCTGCAGCAGATCAACAGCAGGTAAAGTGTCTTTACAAGAGGAAGAATATGAAGTCACCATAAAAGATTCAGATCAAACAATGATGAGTAGTGATACATTGTATTATACTATATTATATATTGTAAATTGATTGACAGGTTGATTGCAAGATGAATTCAGGAGGAAGAAGGCTGAAGCAGTGGCTCATAGAGCAGATTAACAGCAATATTTATTCGGGACTGCTGTGGGAGGATGAAGCTCACACCATGTTTCGCATCCCGTGGAAACATGCCGGGAAACAGGACTATAACCAAGAAGTCGACGCTTCCATTTTTAAAGTAGGCATAACAGTTTATTATTATTATTATTATTATTATTATTATTATTATTATTATTATTATTATACGCATATTCTGATTCATGTTCCTTCTGTGCACCTTGACTGGCCATGTGGAAAAAAAAAACCCAAATGCAACAGTGCATAAAAAAAAACAACTAATTCTGCACTTTAGGTTTTTTTCATGTTTTTTTTCCCAGTGCATGCACTTTTAAACTGATTGAAATTTTTGTATTTTTAATTTGAAAAAATATTAATAAAAAAAAAACAATTGAATAACTTTTTAATATATATATATATATATATATATATATATAAGTAAAGTGGAGTGTAAAGGAATGTAAAGATTTGCATCCTTTACAATGAGCTTGTGAACATAAAAGGGATCTGAAAACTCTTCAGAAGACGTCAAAGGCGATCATAAGGAAAAAGAAGACTCTTTTTGTTTGCTATATCAAAGATATTTATATCACATTTCGGTCATAAGTGCAATGGTACATGTTTAAAATAAAATGCAATTTTTTTACATTGTGGCAAAGTCAATGTTTGAGATTTTGCTTTTTAAAATCATATGTCAAGTATGAAATAGCTGACTTAAAATTACTCATTTTGAGAAGTTGAGAAGTTTTTTTTTTTTTTAAGGCCGTAACAGTATTACATTTATACACTATAATTCTTCAGCAGGTGTATATTAGGATCCAGCAAAATAAATAAAAATGAAAAAAATTTGATATTAAGTTATAATATAAACTTTTTATTTATTAAAAGTTTGTTTTAAGTGCTTTTACAGTAATTTAAAACTAAAAATAAGGTGCCTTATGGTTAAGGGATTTTTTAAAAAGTATTTATAACATGCACTATTGACATTATGGACAAAAGTTTGCACCCCTCTTTTCTAAATGTGATACTTCACTTACACGACTGTACTAATACTAATAGTTTTAATACAGTACTGTCTAGGCACATTTTCTACCTTACAGCTGCCTTCAGTCCTTTTTCAATCAGCTTTTAGATTCTTTTCCCAAAACCAACAGCACTCAGCTGTATAGCTTTAATTACAGAAGTTAGAATGGCATGCAAGAATACTGCCAAAACAAAAAAGAAAAGTTTACTGAGATCTTACCCCAGTTGCCATTTAAACAAATTGGTCTACTTAGTTACAGCATTCTTCTGATGTGCATAATAATAATAATAATAATAATAATAATAATAATAATAATAATAACAATTTAATAGTTTCATTAAAAAGTTCAAGTCTATATGGAGTGTGCGGTGTGTTCCAGGCTTGGGCAGTGTTTAAGGGCAAGTTTAAGGAAGGAGACAAAGCTGAACCTGCTACATGGAAGACCAGATTGCGGTGTGCGCTCAACAAAAGTCCAGATTTCGAAGAAGTAACAGATCGCTCGCAGCTGGACATCTCTGAGCCATACAAGGTGTACAGGATTGTCCCTGAGGAAGAGCAGAAGCGTGAGTGCTCACAAGCATTTTTATTTTCAACACACTGTTCTAATTATTATAATAGCTTTTCCTTGACTTTTACTATAAAACTGAAGTAGGCCTGTGTTTCCTTGGTACAGAAGTTAAAGCCGTCTACACCGTGAACGATGGAGCCGACATAGAGCCAGCCCAGAGCCTCGATCAGCTGATCAAAGAGGTGAGGGCGGTCTCTGCGTCTCTCGATTCTGATTGGTCAGATTATTTTTTTCGTAACAACAGTTCTGAGAGTAGCAGTGACTTCGAGGCAAGTCATGTTTCTATATTCATATGCTCTGTCGAATTTCTGTAAAGAGATGCTTATTTAGCAGTTTTGGAAGGAGTCTCCAGTGTCAGCGCTTTGTTAAAAAAAAAAAAAGGTTGTAAAGCAAAAACATGCAGGACAATCTGTGTGTTTAGCACTAGATGGAACTGTAAATAATTATTCCTTAATCATTAAAAAACAATTGTAGGTATAGGAATTGTATAAGAGGAAATAAACGCATCAGGATGTGATGTTATAGGAAAATCATCAATAAATCACCTCCTCTTCATCTCACCACCCTGTTGTTGATGATTTTCCTCGACCTGCATATTACACCCCCACATCTCTTATCGAAACACAATGAAATGAATTGCATTATTGTTTTAATTTTTGAATTTTTTTCCTGTGCAGCCACCCAGTGACGAATACACAGACATTATCAGGAGAAGCCCGTCTCCCATGGATAGGAATTGCAACGTTCAGTCACCGCAGGAGTTCTGGCAGCCTGGCTCACAGAACGGTACGGTGCACAAACACACACCCTTTCACACACTCACACACATGAGAAAACGGGAACAAAGTCATTACCACTAAATCAGAGTTCACAGTGGACGCTAAAAACAAACTCTGTTCCCTTGTCACTTATGAATGCTCAGTATTATACTGTAATAACTGTCTTTTCTTTACTCGGGGATTATTAAAGGTTCGCTGTCTCATGCTGTTTTTTTTTTTTGCATTCTGAAATGACTTGAGTGTGTGAAAATGCATGTTTTTTTTTAAACACCGAACCACACGAGAGCTGAAACAGCCTTTGTGCTAGTTTTTTTTTTTTTCATCTCTTTTTGCATGCTGAGGAGGACAGATTTCCTAATTTCCTTTTGAAAGTTGCTGACTTTGCATGTAAGGTCTCATGAGTATTAACTTGAAGAGCAAAACAGGGTTTATTTAGGCACTTTGTTTTGTCTACAGATTGCTTTTCAATTTATAATTATATTAACAATTTTTAACGTGCTCTTATTTTCCCTGTTACAGGTTTCCCACTCCATCTGGACACCACGCCAATGAACTCATTTAATGCTGGTATGTCGAGTCTGCAGTCTTGTTTCTCCCATAGACATGCACCTAAAGAAAGAACATCACACACACACACACACACACACGCACACGCACACGCACACTCATGTTCCTGTTTAGTACTAGATACACTGCACTTTAATGCAGCTAAAAAATGTAAGATTGTATTTTATTAATATACAATATACAGTACAGTAAATACATTAATCTTTAATTGGAATGAAAATATTTTAATCAACAACAACAACAACAACAATAATAATAGTAATAACTGTCATCATTATACACACACACACACACGCACGCACGCGCGCGCACGCACGCACGCACGCACGCACGCACACACACACACACACACACACACACACACACACACACACACACACACACGTCTATCTATCTATCTTACACTTTAATCAAAAGTTCTAAGCTTCTTGAATAGTTTCCACCAGGGCTGAATGATTTCATAATTGAATAAAAAAATCATATGGGTGATTATTTTGATACATATTGCAAATGAAATTTAAAATGACTACATTTAACTGTTAAATGTGCAATGATCTCATTAAGAGTATGTTGGCCAATATTTAAATCTCACCTCAAAAGTATTTCTGAAATGATCCAAATACGTGATTTACCATGTAGACGGTCCTGATGCAGACAGATGTTCTCTGAGGACTCGTGACTGCAGTCACTCAATCGTTCAGGACTGGAATTTCTTACAGTTTTGTACCTGAGCCTCCAATAACGATCCGGACTCCATATTAACTGAAATCATCTGTTATATTCCACTTCCAGCCCTCTAACACACAGTACGGCTGCACTACAATCCCTGCTATCCGTTATCACCCAAATGAGGATGGGTTCCCTGTTGAGTCTGGTTCCTCTCAAGGTTTCTTCCTACTGCCATGTCAGCGAGATTCTGTAAAGCTGCTTTGTGACAATGAGCATTGTTAAGAGCGCTATACAAATAAAATTGAATTCAATTTAATTGACTTGAATTATTAATAATGTCATGTAACAAACTGCAGCATTTATCATGCAGCACTTGTTTCTACTTCCATTCATCCACCCATCTAGGAACCTTTGTAGTCCAACTAGGGACCGTGAAGGCCAATGGTGACCATTGTATTTATTCCCATTTTATGTCCGTGGTAGGACCTCTGGTCAACATTCACACACACAAACCAGAGGAAACCCACCAAGCACAGGGAGAACATGCAAACTCCATGTACTCAGACCCCGAGGTGGGAATCGAACCCGGATCCTGGAGGTGCAAGGCGACAGCGCTAACCACTCAGCCACTGTGCCACCATTAGAAGGTTATTGTCATAGAAAACACCTCGGTGGTAAAGTTGGACGATAATTTCCAAGCATTCTGAAAATATGATATAATTAGAGATCATTTGAGGAACCAAAGAAGAACCGGTTTTCTCAGTGGGTTATTCAAAATTTGTCGGGACTGAAGTTAAAAGTTTCTTCGTCTATGATGTTATCTAGTACAAGGCAATACGTTAAAAATGCCAATACGTTAATAAAAACAGTTTCTCAGGGTTGGCAGCACGGTGGCGAGGTGGTTGGCACCGTGCCCTCGCACCTCAGTGGTTAAGGGTTCGAGTCCTGCTCTCAGGTCCGTGTGTGTGGACCTTGGAGCGCCATGTTCTCCCTGTGCTCGGTGGGTTTCCTCTGGGTATTCCAGTTTCCTCCCACAAATTGCCCATAGTGTTTAAGAGTGTGTGTGCCCTGTGATGGATTGGCAACAGGTTCCATGTGTTTTTCAGCTCCAAGTGGAACCGATTTCTGAAGCTTTCTGAAGTGTAAACAGATTCCACTCCATTTAAATCCGGCTGAAGGATGCGTCATGGTTCTAGCTTCACCCTGATAAAATGTCTTGTCTCCCCTTCTGTGTCTGCGTTTCCAGTTCTGGCTCAGATGATGATCTCTTTCTACTACGGAGGAAAGCCGATGGGCCACACAGTGACCACTCACACCGACGGGTGTCGGATCTCGCCCTGCCAGCCCCCCGTCTCCAACGCGCTGCTGTACGGCTCGGACAGCCTGCAGACCGTCCGCTTCCCGCCCGTGGAGCTCATCGAGAACGAGCGGCAGCGTTCCGTCACGCGCAAGCTGTTCGGGCACCTCGAGCGCGGCGTTCTGCTGCGCGCCAACCGCGAGGGCATCTTCATCAAACGCCTGTGTCAGAGCCGCGTGTTCTGGAGCGGCCAGGACTCCCAGTACGGCTCGGGCGTCAGCAAGCTGGAGAGAGACGCCGTGGTCAAGATCTTTGACAACAACAGGTTTTTACAGGGTAAGACAACAGAAATCAGCATGTCTGAGTATGTACAGTATGTATGTACAGTATGTCTGGGGTATGTGGCGTATACACACACGTTTTGACCGAGGTTGTGTGTCTCTCAGCACTGCAGATGTATCAGGAGAATCAGTTCCCGGCTCCGGACCCCACGGTCACGCTCTGTTTTGGAGAAGAGTTTGCCGACTTCAGCACCGTGAAGAACAAGCTGATCATCGTGCAGGTAAATATCAGGAAGTGACTTGTGATGAATAATCTACAGTAACAACCGACAGCAATCATAAACACCTTTGTAACGGTGATACGGTGCGATTTTCCTTTTTCTTTAAGAAGATGATTAATTAGGATTTTACGGAAGGAGCCTCCAAAGTCAGTCAGCACTTTGTACCCGTCAGCTGCAAAGCTGTAACTCTGTTAATCCCGATATGCAGTATTTCTGTTTTTTTTTTTTTTAGTGATGAGGAAATCATTGTGATTTTCCACAAAATCAAATGTAACCGTAAATGGATAAAAATAACAACGTGGCATTCTTTAAGAAATCATTGCTGACGTAAAGGAGGAATTTAAAAAAACTTCATGACGTGCTGATGAAGGGAAATTTTCTGGGTTCTGGGTTGCAGATTGTTTACAAAAACAGTGTTTTATTTTTTGCTTATTAAGACAAGTGGATGATTTTAGGCAGAATTTGACATATTCCCTCATAAACATGTATGCGGTCTCGTTCTTTATGTTTTAATCCAGTTGAAATAATTTGAAAGTATATAAATTGGAAATTGGAAAGTGAAGTAATTGTGATCGCTTTATAATTCGTGTTGTATTTGAATTTCTCTGCAGATCACTTACATGTTGGGTTAAATTTAGATTTTTGAATATTGGAGTTGTCCAATTTTCTTATTTATTTAAAGATCCTGACTTTAATCTGATAGAAATATATTTAAAATGAGTCTTTATTTGATTTGATCAAACGAATAGTCAGAAGAAGGGAGTCATTAGTCCCAGTTTGACTTGAACAAGCTCATATGTACTGTATATATATATATAATTTTTTTAGTCCTTGGAACTTAAAGCCTATAATCCTGAAAAATGATAACAGTGAATTTCTTAGAAGCATTTAATCTTGCGAAAGAGATGCTCATCCCGCTGTAGTTTTCATTTTATCATTAATATTCTGAATCTTACTATTAGACCATATTAGCATTTACATGTCTATTTGAATGAAATTATGATTGTAATTGTCCCATAAAGTCCTAAATCTTGTCGTCTGTGTTGTGAACAGATCACGCCTGTAAAGTGTCAGCAGCTGCTGGACACAATGTCGGCTCACCGAACTCAGTACAGCGGCAACCTGGAGATCTCCGACGAGCTTCCCGCCGATCAGATGCCTTACCAGGACATTTGCAACTACTCTTATCCGCAGCGGCCGCCGTGCTACAGAGACAACCTGCCCATCATCGCCTGAAACGCAGCTCCGATCAACCAAACTGACTGATTCAAAGAAAGACAACAACAACAGCGAAACGATTTGTTGGCATTAGCAGTCATGTGTGCTTTAATGAAGCTACACGTAGCATCGTGTTTTCTCAGGAAATCTCTTCATGAAAATGTTCTCAGGGAAGGTTGTGTGTTTTTTTTAAACATGTATTTTGGTGGAAAAAGTATTTCTCATTCTTGTTTTCCGATCACTTTAATTTCTTTTGCAGTTTTATATGCAACGTAAGATCTCGAGCTAGTAAGTAGATAGGTTTTACTATCTTCAGCTTCTTGTACTGTGACTTTGCTAATAAAGTTTTTTAAGCATTACATTCTCAGAGTATTATTATATTCTTTAAAATAGGGATACAAACCCAGCAGCTACAATAAACAACCAGCAAACTAACAACAACAACAACAGCAACAATAATAATAATAATAATAATAATAATAATAATAATAATACATGATATAAATAAGTTAACCTGCTGTGTGCTTAGATTAAGATTCCATTTTAGAAAAATCTTAGAATCCATACATATAAATTTGTATATGTAATATATTATATAATTAGATAATATAAATACTTAGGATTTAAAATACTACCTTTATTACTTTACCTTTAATACTAATTTGTGCACATGATCATAAATAAATAAATAAATAAATAAATAAACTATTGTGTTTTTTAAACAACAGTTTATGTTTTAATCTTTACATTTTTTAAAATGTATTTTAAATATGTATATAAGATTTTCCCCTGACTGAAGTACATAAAGTTTGCCATGGTAAAGGTGATACACGATAGATAGAGAGATGGATGCATGGATGGATGGATGGATGGATGGAAGAAAGAAACTTTTTTAGAAGATTTTTTTATATAAATAAATGAATGAATAAATTAATCACTGTTTTAAAAACATGTTTAGTTTTTAATCTTTCAAAGATATGTTAATGTATTTAATGTATTATATAAACATAATATTTAAAACATAATATGTTTTATTAAATTATGAATAAAACATATTATGCTTTAAATATTATGTTTATATTTAAAACCAAATACTTATTATAAAAATATACATCAAAACATAGATTTTTTTTTTCCTTGGAGGAAATATATAGTGCTTGCCATGACCTGAAGGAGATTGATAGATGGATGGATGGAAGGAAGAAAGAGAAAAAAAAGAAGAAAAAGAAAGTAAGAAAGAAAGCGAGAGAGAAGAAAAGAAACAATGAAAGAAAGAGAGAAAGGAAGAAAGATGGTGGATGGATGAATGGATGGAAGGAAAAAAGGATAAAAGAAAAGAAAAATAACAAAAGACAGACAAATAATGGAAAAAGAGAAGACTAACGTGACCTAAATATGGTCATGGAGGAAAGAAAAAGAAGTGGTGCGAGGTTAGCAGATAGAAAGGCAACAGGAATAGGAAGAGACCATGAAAGAGGAGAAAGTACTGAGGAACTCAATGAATGAAGAAGAGAAAATAACACACCGACAGTGAGCATGAGTAACTTTACGATTTATTATAAGCATAATAAAACAAAGCATAGACCGAGAAGAAGAAATAGAAATATATGATGATGAAGATGTGGGAGATTTAGACAGTTTTTATTGTAATAATAACATTCTAGGATCATTAATAGTCTTATAATAACGGTGTCCCTGGGTCGATCCTGAGCTCGGGTTCCTGGCGTACTGTCCTCGGGTGGGTTCCCCGGTTCTCTGGATTCTTCCCACACACATGCAGGTGATCGAATAGGCTATGCTAAAAACCATAAGTGTAAATAAGTTTGAGTGTATGTGTGTGTGTTTGTGTGTGTGTGTGTGTGTGTGTGTGTGTGTGTGTGCGTGTGTGTGTGTGTGTGTGTGTGTGTGTGTGTGTGCATGTTAATGGTGCTCTGTGACAGATGTGTGTATTCCTGCCCGTTCCACAGCGTCTCAAGGATTGGGTCCAGACTCACTGAAATACAAAGATAATCATAATCTGAAGAATAATCGCAACTGAGAATGACTCAACATGGGACTAATAGGGAAGGAAAAGCGCCGCTGGCTTCCCCGAGTCTGTGATAAGAGTGAAAGAAGGAAGGGAAGGAGACTCCCTGGATAGAAAATGTGATCCCTGTTGATGATGACACACTGTAGATCCCCATTTCACTTTCTCTCCGCTCTGGTGACACACAACTCTAGCCGAAGCAGTGAGCCATTAAAACCCATGATGATGGAAATTACCCAGTGTGTCTAAACTACGGCTGAATATTAACACTAGACGATCAGGTGGCACATATATATATATACGATTTCCGATACCTGTCATTCAATTCACTTAATATTAAACGTTCATCCATTACAAACACATTGTATCAGAATCGCCGTACTCTTATATCCATCATGTGCCACTGATGACCATGGTCGGAGTTATTATATTAGACGAGGCGGTGTGTGGGTGATATTTTACACTCCTGCGTCGAATTTCTCCAGAACATTAAAAGAGCAAAAGGGGATTTACGTTCCAGTTACCAGTAACTCACTGCATATTTGAAACTGAAATAATAAAAAAAATTCCACATTTATGATGTATCACCATACTCAAACAACTTTGTAATAATAATAAATAAATAAATAAATAAATAAATAAAATCAAAAGATTTCAATCAAAACCAGAACCACAAGCTCCACCCATTTCTTTATCCTCGCAGTCGTGTTCGAATTCCAGCGCACCGTTCCAGGTCGTTTATCCGTAATAATCTCAAAATCTTGCATGCAAAATGATAAGTACGAAGAAAACTGTATAGGACAATAAAGTTTAGATGAAATCTAACAATCTAATAAAGCACATTAAAACATAATGACTTGAGTGATAGTACTGAAGCAGCTACCTACTAGAGTGAATAATAAAATGTAATCAAGAAAATTACTCAAAAGCAAACAATTCATATTTCATGTAACTGTGTACAACCAGCATACTGAAAAGAAATGATTTGTGCATCAACATGAACTTAAGTTCAGGGCAGAATTTCCACTCCAGTAAGATATACGGTATAAGGCGAACAAAAATAAATGGTGTCAGTCTTTCAGCTGCTCCCGTCAAGGGCTCGTCACAGTGGAACATCCGATCTGCACAGGTTTTACACCGGATGCCCACCCTGAAACAACCCTCACATTTTATCTGCACTTGGAACCAGCACTGCATCCAGTGGCTGTGGTTTGGGAATTGGCTGGAAATCGACCCCAGGCCTTCCACATGGTACACTAGGCAAGAAAGCTACCACTTAGCCACCAATGGCCCATAAGATAAAATTTAAAAAAACGGTAAATAATGATCAAATGTTGTACGTTTATGTACAACATTTGATAATACATTTAATAGAATTAAGATTTTTTTTTTTACCGTGATATATAGCATCGTAGTCCACTATGGTGTATAGTACCAGGGTATTTTCACACACTATGGTAAATGGTTCTACCATGGTACATACCAGGATGCATATCCTCTTGTTTTATCCTGATCTTTTGCTAACCAAAAACAAACAAGCGATTCTGAAGAAATTTCCCACAGTATACACTGCCGAGTTATCTAGCTAGCCATAATGCTGTTGGAGTTTTAGTAGCTTGTCAGGTTCATTACCTAGCTCGAGCCACTTTATAGCTGCTGATAACTATCTAGAAAAGATTCTGTGAGTGTTACTCACAGCATGCAACTCTAATACAGTGGAACCTCGGATTGCGAGTGACTCGGTTTACGAGTGTTCCGCAAGACGAGCAAAGATTTTAAATAAAATTTGACTTGAAAAACGAGCATGTCTTGCTTTACTAGTGCCAAGTTTTTTGACACACACACACACACACACACACACACACACACACACACACACACACACACACACACACACACACACACACACACACTCGCCTTTACACCTCCCCTCTCCGTCTTCACACAGACACACCCACTCTGCTCTACACAGAAACTCTGCTCTGTCGCGATTCTTTTCAAAGGTAAGGTGCTGGTTCATTTATCTGTTGGGATTTTTTAAAAACTTTTTTAAAAAGGTAAAGTGCAGGTTAATTTGTTTTATTTTTACGTTATATATTGTCTTAATTATTTTCCTGTATTTATTTTTTTGGGCTGTGGAACGAATGATTTGAGTTTTCATTATTTCTTATTGGAAGGCTCCCGGAGCGAATTATGCTCGTAATCCAAGGTTCCACTGTAGTTTCTAAATTACTTTCATACTGTAGCTCAAGGTCTAAACTCACTCACCTAGCGAGTCGCTTACCTTTTATGTTTTCTCAGACACATCTCTTATAGTCATCACATTATTTATTTTTTGAAGCATTTTAAGGCTAACATTAGATCTGATCTCTGCTCTCTTGGACATTGAGCATGGTACGCATTTAGAACCTCATGTACAGACTTTATTTTGACTGCATCTGTGCATCTGAAATGTCATTACTTATGAATCATTGATTGCATAGCTGCTGCAGTGATTAATATCTGTCAAACAGCACCAATTCTTTAAACCCTGATTGGAGTATAAAGATTGAACTTTGGAGAAATAGTAAAAGGTCATGTGGCCTGGAGGCAGTGTTATGATCTGGGGTTGCTTCAGTCGCTCAGGGCTATAGGCTCAGCAACGTTATGTGGCAATAAGATGAAGTCAGCTGATGACCTGAATGTACTGAATCACCAGCACATCACATCTATGGAATTTTTCTTCCCTCATGGCACGGCCATGTTCCAGGTTTCCAAATTGTGAAAGAGTGGCTCTGGGAGCATGAGGAATCATTATCAATACAAGATCCTAGACCAACAATGAATGCCACTCCGGATGCTGTATAAGGTTGTTGAAACAATGGCACGGGGAATGTGCACTGAGATCAAAGCTAAATCAAGAAATAATAAAGTGTGTGACATTTGTTAATTGTGATTTGTAATATTTCCTTTTAAAAGGATGCAGATCCTTTTCGCATATTTACCTACATGATCAGATTGAGAACAGTCTATGGTTGGAATGAGTAAAAATGTCTAGTCATTAGTATAATCATCTTGTATTCATTTCATAGTAATCACATTATGAAAAAAAATTTCAGATACTCGGATCAGCTCTTGATCTACTGGCAGACAAAGAAATGTTATAAGGAATCCGTCTATTGTCAGTCTCGATGCAATCTTTTGTCTGAAATGAACAGAAAAATATATTTTTTAAAAATAAAATAAAAAGCCTTGTATCCAAACTTTTAGTCCAGAACATAAAATAAACATATTTAATAAGGAAGTCATGATGTGCTTGATGGTGAAGTTTGCATGTTTGAAATCTGTGGCTCAGACCAGTCAGCAGACGCGGTGTCTACAGCCACATTTACATCCTGCTTCTTCCTGATGCTTTTATCTGGCTGTCTGATCATAGGATGTTAAATCTGCTCCAATTTACAGCATGTCTTTTTTCTTTTTTTAAATGTCATGCATCATGGTTACTTGATTCTCATTAGCCTTCTAAGAAGAAGCATTATCAAGCATGTTTTAAAAGTTCTTATGTCGTAATAATCAAGTACTCCAGAAATCATACAATACACTGACGTATGATGATGCATGTAACTTCCAAATGATGGGCTGTTTTAACTGGAATTCAAAACTGCAGGCATGTAAAATATACACTGTATGTAGAAATGAGTCATCACATGAAGATTCCATCCATATGTCCAATTCCATATTTATTTAGCTCCACTCTTCTTTTCATATTTGTGGGGATTTGTGTTCGCAGTAGTGAGGTTGGGATGTCAAGGAGACTCCAGTTCCATCCAGTTCATCCTGAAAGTGGTCAAAATGGTCGGGTTCAGGGCTCTGTGCAGGACACTCAAGCTCTTCTGCTCCAGCCTTAACACACCACCATGCTGAAACAGGTCACTAGTCCAAGGAAACAGTGATGCTACAGCATACAGAGACAGGGTAGTCTCTAGCAACAGTCTGTGAAAGAACAAATACAGATGTTGTGGTCAGGGGTGCACAAACCTTTGGCCATGCATTTTTCATCTCCCAAAACAAAGAAAACCAAAGGTGGTTGAATTGCACAATATAACAACTCACAAAAACAGTTATGCTGCATTTAACTAGAAGTTGTAACTCATAATTTCTGACCTCTGACCAGGAAACACCAAAAGAAAACGCGCCCCTTCGACTCTGGAGCTCGGGGTGGTCTCCTCAACTCAAAGTTCTTCTGAGACATCAAACCAACATGGCTGAACAGAACAGCAGAACTTTTTTACTTTGTAATTCTGCTCACAAAAGACAAATATGGAGACGTCCTTGTTTTTTTCCCCTTGCTTGTGTTCACGATTGCAGAGAGTTCGTAAAAGAGGGTGGTCTGGGCTCGGACTACTGGTGTAACCAAACGCAGTTACACATTTGCTAGAAATGTACATGTTTCATAGATACACAAATAATCTTCCCTAGACAAACTACACACCGCAGCCGAATATTGAGTGCAACTGCAATTGGAGTCATGTGTTGTGGTCTTACAGAGTCAGCAAAAACAACACCAAAGGAGCTGATGGAGATGCATTTGCCATTAAGTAGTGCAGTTCTCCTTGTTTTTCATTTGCATCCCAGAACTACCCTTAAAATACAAGGAGACGTTCAAGTCACACCGGGATGAAATTTCTGGTGAAAATTGACATTTACAGAAGACTTCAAGCACAGTACGGTGATGAGACTCTTAGCCTCAGTAAAACATTTGAACTGTACATTGAGCATATCAACATCCAATGTGTGCAATGCTTGATTCTTAAAAAAAAAATTGCACTATCTTGTTGCTAACTTACAGAACAGACTTTGATTTGTGGGTGGAAACTGTACATACAATCATTCAACAACACCACTTGCACGTTACAGGGACTCGGCTGGGAGTTATCGCCACATCCCGTGTACAGTCCTGACCTCGCTCCAAGCCGTTTCCACATGTTTGGGTTGTGTAAGGTTTTATAATATGATGTCAAGATTCCCATTACTTTATGCCCATAAAACAACCCGTCATTGAGATTCATTATTCTCAGCCGCTAAGTGTATGGAAGGGCAGTGGACACAACGAGCAATGTTTTTCTTATTTTTCATTTATCTTAAAACGTAAAAATTCGCAATTTACAAACCTAACTGGCCTTTAAAGGAATTCTTGAAAAACCAGATTTTCAGATGTGGCTGTGGCTTTCTGAGAAAACGTTCTACCTCGATGGAGTCCAAGCACTAGTGAAACACTGGGATAAGTGCATTAGTGTAGCATGGGATTATATCGAGGAATAAAGGAGGCTCAGAACTGTGTTGTGTTATTCTGCACAATCAAAAGTGCTGGTTTGATTTGAACACCACTTGTGCATACTGTACTTCAAACAGGAAAAAAGCTTTCGAAAAAGAGCGCCATGTCAGACCTCAATTCTCAATTCCACAATCTAATCAGTTCATCGCTGGTTGCACTGATCACTCCATAGACTTTAAATCTAACAAACCATTCACCCACTCGTTCTTGAGTTATTGCACAAACAAGACACATAGACAAACTGAAAATATTACGCTTCCACCCACTTAGCAACAGAGGTATACAACAAAGGACTGAAAACAAGGGAAAGCCCCAAAAACCCACCATAATGTGTGTATGTGTGAGCGCGTGTGTGTCTATGTGTGACTGATGCTTTTGAAGCTGATTTGTGGTTGGCTGCTTGGTAAAAATGATGGTCTCTTCAAAGTTCACCAAGTAGAAGAATATATTTGTCGAAAACCTTGTTACCGCTACCAGGAGGTTACGACTTGGTTATATATGTGTTATAAATATTTGTTTGTTTGTTATAAAGGTGTGCTCACTGACATCTCCTCAAACATGGGCAGTTGCAGAACAAGTGGAGGAAGGGTCATAGAGGAACTGAATACACCCTTAGTAGTCAGCAATTTCTTTGGTGACTTCATTGTGCGTTGTGGTACCTTCAGTCAGTGTGTTCTGTGCAGCACTGGAGCTGAAAATGCAAGCAGGATAAGAATGCAGGTTTAGGCTTATAAACAGCTTCGTTCGCCATCGAGGACACAAAATTGCCTAATATCTCACCGATGTCTGGGAAAGCTGAAATTACTCACCCTACCAAGGGGTCATCAAAGAAACTTCCCTTGAGCTCTTAGTGTAGTGATCTGACCATTAAAATGGCATGTCCCCTAAGTGACAAAACTTGTATTAGCTTGGAGCAGAACACACACGCACCCATCCCCCAAACAACCCCCCCCCCCACCCCTCCGCTCTCAGGTCTGCAAGGAAAAATTCATAAATAATAAGGGCAAAGTGGAATAAAATTAGGTACTGGCTCATGAGGAGAGTAGTCTTTATAATATACTTAATGGTGGGGGGGGGGCCAATACTTTTGAAGCTCAGTGTTTGGCATATGGAGAATTTTTTTTTCATAAATTATAATGCATACACAGTTGTGCTCCAAATTATTCATACCCTTGGTATTTTTATAATGATTTTGAGTTGTCTTCTGCGATGAATGAGTTTAATAATACTATGTGACAAACAACTAAAGAACCAATAGCATGATATTTCAAGAAATATGACATTTCCACAATTTTTCAATTGGGTTCAGGTCAGAGCTCTGACTTGGCCACTGCAGAACATTAATGCCGTTGTCCCCGAACCATTGCTTGACCGCTTTGGGTCATTATCCTCTGGCCGGTTGAGCTTATGTGTTGACGCCACCAGGTTTTCATCAAGAATCTTGACATAGTCCTCTTTTTTCATGGTACCATCTGTTACCTGAAGTTAGAATCTTTATCTACTGTAGGTGACTCAGCCTTTCTGGAGTTGAGTTCTTTTTCGGCCATGGTGACAGTGACTGAGAATAGTGAAAGCTTTGCTCGCTTAATTATACTTTAAAGACCAGGTGTTTCCATTTAACATTATTGGGCCTTAATTGATTCCACATGAATTGATGAAATTGATTGTATGAAATTAATTGTATTCACTGAAGTGAAACCACATGCACTGTCCCAAAAGAAAGATTATTTTCTGAGATTAGGAATAGGGTATGATTAATTTTGAACAGGTTCAAACAAGAATATCTGGCTATCTATTGGTTTACAAATGAAGTTCAGTTACCACATATGTGGGTTTGTGCATAGCAATTAATATATACTGTATATATTGAATGCAATGGAAATTTTGCCTAAGTAGTTTTTATAAATGAAAAAAAAAAGTATTGATTTGTCCAAGGGGTATGAATAATTTTGAGCTTGACGGAAATATGAATATGAAATATGAATTCATGAATATGAATGAAGTGAGGTGAAAATGAGCAAATGAAAATGAGGAGGAATAAAGAAGAAGGAAAGTGCTGGTGATTGTGGGATTAAATGTTTAAGCACGTGAGGTATTTCTTGCTAAGCGCTGCATTGTTTAATGTCTGACATTGCAAAACTGATATTCGGTCACGCAGACGGAAGTCCAAAATAAATAAACAAATTCATGAAGGCAGGGAGAAGAACGTCTCGATAGTTGGAGTGCATGAATAAACACTGCATTAAGCACACACATGACGGGTCTTTTACCGTGTATTTAAGTTCTTTTTTTTTCTTTCTTTTTTTTAAATGGAAATTAGACGCACACTGGGAAGTTAATCGTCTTGCGCCTTTGGTCATTTTGGTTTTTGCGGTGTGCATCGTTAGCATCACGGCACAATGCTGATGCTACTGTTTAGCTGAGAACGCTGCTGAACTCTGCTGCATCAGCAAACATTTCCCCAGAAGTAAGTCGCAGATGTGAATCCCCACCTCGCCTTGCATCACAGTCACCACAGCTCCTGGACGCGCGCTGTCTGACCGCTCGCCGGCTTTTCCTTGAAATGTGTGTAGCTGCAGTAACCGAAAAGAGGATGCGTGCTAGAATTATTTCGAGCCATGAATATAAAGAGGATCTCATTAAAGATAGATCACACGGAACGTTCTTGGAAACACTTTTACATAGTTGTTAAACATTATAATCAGTCTGTTTGCACTACGGGTACACTTTATGGGCAAAAACGTTTGTGCCCACACAACCATTTTAGTTCTTCTCCAAATCTCTTTTTACTGGAACTTACAAGCCCAGATGTGCTGCCGCATGACAGGGCTGGATTACGTATCTATTAGCGCGTACTACGTAGTAGTTTAGTGCACAAGGTTGGATTTATTCATGCATTACATATCTATTAGAGCTTACTGTTAAGTAGTTTAGTGTGCAGGGTGTGATTTAGCCGTGGATTTAGAGCATATTATTAGGTATTTTAGTGCACAGGGTGGGATTTCTCTGTGCATTTAGCATCTTTTTGAGCGCACTATTTAGTAGTTTAGTGCAGGGTGTGATTTAGCCGTGGATTTAGTATCTATTATAACGTACTATTTAGTAGTTTAATGTACAGGGGTGGATTCACCATGCATTTAGTATCTATTAGAGCGCACTATTTAGAAGTTCAGTGCAGGGTGTGATTTAGCCGTGGATTTAGTATCTATTAGAGCATTCTATAAAGTACAGGCATGGCCAAATAGTTGGAAAATGTTTAACACAAATATACATTTTCACAAAGTCTGCTGCTTCAGATGTTTTGTTTCATGAGTCAGTTAGTTATCACTTAATGCAAGATGCTTCATCATGCTGGAAAGGGCATTGCCTGCTTTGGCATGACACAAGACTGAGGGTAACAACATTTGTTCTCCAGACATGCTTTTTTTCTGGATGCCCCAAACAATCAGAATTGAGAGAAAATGACTTTACTCCAGACCTCAGCTGTCCAATCCCTGTACCTTTTGCAGAATATCAGTCTGTTCCTGATGTGTTTCCTGTAGAGAAGTGACCTCTTTGCTCTGCTTTTTAAAATGACATTAGGTGAGTGCTACCATCAGTCCGGTGTCAGGCCAACAGTAAAGCTTCCTGAGACCATTTATCTAGTGAATGTAGTCCAAGCGAGTGGGCTCTTTTACAATTTCGCCTAAGCCATGAATAAAGAATGGTACAAAACATCCTCTAAGAGCAACTTCTAACCAACATCCAAGAACAGTTTGGTGTTGAGCAATGTCTTTTCCAGCATGATGAAGCACCTCGCCATGAGGGAAAAAGTGATAACTAAGTTGCTCGGGAACAAAACATCAAAAACAACAACATCAAATTTTGTGTCCATGGCCAGGAAACTCCCAGACCTTAAACCTCAAGAGGCGGGTGGACAAACAAAAACTCAGAAATTCTGACAAGCATTGATTATGTGAAAAAAAAAAGTCTGCCATTAGTCAGAAGGTGGCCCAGAAGTTGATTGACAGCAGTATATAGTAGGAATAGTAGAGGTCTTGAAAAAGAATGGTGGGTCAGCACTGCAAATACTGACTCTCTGCATAAACTCAATGTAATCATCATTAAAAGATTTTGAACATTTATGAAAGGCTTGTAATTACAGTATACTTCAGTATACCATAGTAACATATGACAAAAAGATCTAAAAAAAAAACAAAACAAAAAAAACACTGAAGCAGCAGAAATTAATATTTGGTTTATGCTCAAAACTTTTGCTCACAGCTCTAGTTAAAGGTGGAGGTGCAGGTGGATTTGATATATATTATCAAAATCAGAATCAGACTTAGAGTCAGAATTGGGTTTTATTCGCCAAATATGCTATAAGGACGTCTGCCTGTTTGTGGCTCTCAGACCAACATAAAACACTGTACATTTGTTATAGACAAGACACAAGACACATGTGTACATGTATAGCCGGCATGTACACAACATTCACTGTACAGATTAAATAAAATTCTATGTTGTGCATCATGCATGGGGTCAGGAGTAGGTCACTGGTAGGCATTGGACTATGGTTCAGAAGGTCCGACAAACTACAGTACCAAGTTGCCCTGTAGGGCCCTTGAGCAAGACCCGTAACCCTGAACTGCTCAGAGATATAATAAGATAAAAATGTAAGTCACTTTGGATAAGGGTGTCTGCCAAATTCCGTGAATTGAAATGTGCATCACTTATAGTGTAATAAGTATTGCAAATAGCAAGAAGCAGTAATGTGCAGTAGGGTGTAAGAAGTTTGTGAAAAGCATGTTGGTGCTTTTATACAGCGGATTGCATATACTGTAGTCCAGATCAAATGTGCATGAGGGTGACTGCTTGAGGAAACTATTCGAAAATTGTCTCATATTTTTCAAGCTGCCCTTCCATCTATCCCAAGAAAGATCAAGACTGCACAGAGAATTGTGGGAACCAAGCTCCCCAACCTCGACACAGTTTATGCTAGCCGTCTACGCAAGTGAGCTAGCAACATCATCAATGAATGATCCAACCCACCCAGGACACAGACTGATTTTGACCCTCCCATTGGGCAAAAGATACAGAACAGATCAGGACACACACTAACAGACTGAGGAACAGCTTCTTCCCCAGGGCTGTTGCCTGTTTTACCCCCGCTCCAAACACACTGAAGCACATTCACACACGGACACACACATAGTTCCTGAGAACTGAAGGCAGTTATACCAATCTCAGCTTTTTGACCCTCTTCCTTATGCTGCTGCTAATGCACAGACACTTTACTGCACCAACCACTTGACACCAGGACTGTCTTATCTCGGACAATCATGTTTGCACTTTTTGCACTCTACTGTTTGCACCAAGATCCAGGTCCCACTTCACTTACATCCAGTGGTATATATTGTTATATTTATTATACAGTATTTTAGGGCAATTATCATGTATTTATTCTTTAGTTTATTCTAACGTTTATTAATGTTGCTGGTCTCTGAGATCTACTAAGCAAATTTCATTTATGATGAAATGACAATAAAGTCTCTTTATGACCTCTTCACACGTCCAACAAGAAAGCCACACTTAAGGACTCCCCTTACACTTTCTGGTCGGTAAACCTTAACAACTCTCTCTAATCTCTCTCTATTGTCTTCCTAACAGCTCTATGATCCGCCCTTCTATTCTTGGAGGACTTAAGCCAATACAAGGAACTTTCCAACTGATCTTAGACTGACTTGAATGAGTAGTGAAACGTTTCTACTAAACTAAGAAGAAGTCCAGTTGACATGATTCAACTTCCAGATAATCTCACCGGGATGACTGAGAATCTTCACAGTTTCTGGTTCTTATAGAGAAATTCAATTCAATTCAATAAATTTTTATTTGTATAGCACTTTTCACAGTGGTCATTGTTGCAAAGCAGCGTCACACAATCAAATGAAATTATGCAAGTTTGGAGTGTTTCTGTCTGAATTCATGCCCACTCATTCTGTAGAGCATTTATGAGGTCGTGCACTGATGTTGGATGAGAAGGCCCGGCTCAATACGTCCATTTTATTTCATCCCGAAGGTGCTCAATGGGGTTGAGGTCAGGGATCGGTGTTAGGGCCGGTCAAGTTCTTCCACACCAACCTCATTAAACCTTTCTATTCTCACCTTCTCTACTGTTTACAGAACAAGCTGTTTCAGATAGGGGAGGAGCCTTTAATCTTGGAGGACGTAAGCCAATACAAGGAACTTTCCAACTTATCTTAGACTGACGAAGCTACTTTTTATGAGTAGTGAAACGTTTCTACTAAACTAAGAAGAAGTCCAGTTGACATGAACCAACTTCCAAATAATCTCACCGGGATGACTGAGAATCTTCACAGACATTTCCTGGTTCTTGTAAAGTAATTCAATTTCATTAAATTAAATTCATTTTTATTTGTATAGCGCTTTTAAAAATGGTGATTGTCGCAATGCAGCTTCACACAATCAAAAGAAATTTTGCAAGTTCATATGAAATGTGAATGTGTATGAATCAAAATGATCAGATTGTCCCTGTCAAGTCAAGAATGATGTTGGCAAAGAAAAACTCCTTCAACTGGAAGATAAGGGTTAGCAGGGATTTATCAGTAGTCATGCTGTGCGTTAGGAGGCTGGAAGTTCAGTACAACAGGAAACGTCGTAGGTTAATATGAAGTCCAGTTTGTTATTGGAGGCTCAGGTACAGTAGACTGTAGGAAATTCCAGTCCTGACCTATTTAACTCCTGAACTGCAGTCTGCTTGAGCCCTGGCCAGTAAAGTGGAATCGTCCCCAGTCACCACACACATCTCAAACAGACCACATGGGGCATCCACGTGACGAGATATCCAACCAGGACGAGTCAGGCAGGTCCAGAGGGCAGACTGGGTCTGGATCACTGGCAGCTCTGGAGCGGTATCCGTAGCTCGACAGAGTACAAGTTTACATTTACATAGGCATTTGGCAGACACCCTTATCCAGAGCGACTTACATTGGAGTAGTTGAGGGCTACTCAAAGCCCTACTGAGCTCCCCTGACCCAAGTCATGGAGAGGGGACAGAGGAGCGCCAATGTTTTTATTGCTGCAGAAAGTTCCTATCCTGTTTTGTGGCTGCTCTGAACCAGACTGTGATGGATGTGTTTAGCTGTAGATTTAGTGTCTTGGAGTGGAGTGGACTACTTTTACACTTTAACACTAAACAACATATTGGAAATATTTTTGAACGCTCTGTGATATTAATAGGAATCTTCAGATGAACTCTACAAACCTCCTACAAACCATTACCATACACCTTCAAATAATTTACAAAGCATTATGACATTTATTCACTGACCACACTTTGACATTTAAAAAAGTGTCAAAAGTTTTTTTTTTTTTGCACTGTTTTGACATTTATGATTTCTCCAGAATAAACGATAAGTCATAAAAACTGGTGAAGTCCATATGATTTTCTACAATCTTATCTTATCTTATCTTATCTTATCTTATCTTATCTTATCTTATCTTATCTTATCTTATCTTATCGTATATCACGTCTAGTGGAAAGCCTTCCCAGAAGGCAGAAGTTAAGCTTATTAAAGCAGCAAAGGGGAAATACACGGGAATGGGACGTTAAACAAGGCTATATTAATAAACAAAATGATGATGTTTGTTGTCTATACAGTGAAGAATTCTTTTAGAAAGATGTCTCTTACATACTTGTGTAAGGAGTCTACAGTGTCAGCATTTTTTTTTTTTTTACAGAAAAAACATAGCTTTAAATATTCTGCCGTGGGAAAGGGTGGAGATCGTTGTATTTCGTGTGTGTGTGTTTTTCTTTTTTTGGTAGCAAGAAATACTTTTTTTGTTCATAATAACTTCAAAAAAAAAATGAAGGAACCTCGTATAGCTGTTATACTGAAAGCAATAACAGGAAGTAACTTGTTTCACAACATGAAATATAAATATCATTTTTCATTTAAAAATAATAATCGGTTGTAAAATAGGAATGAAACACTTCAGGTGGTAATAGTAATAAAGCATATTGTCCTAAATTGACTTATTATAGTCAAAGCAGGTGGCACACGTTGTTGGATTTCAACTCCAGGTTCGCAGTTCGATCCTGAGATTGGCCTACTGTGTGTATTTATGTGTATGTGTGTGTGAGGAGTCACTGTACTATGTGTTCTTTTTGTGTCGGTGTGGGTTTCCTCAGGGTTCTCTGGTTTCCTTCCACCTTTGAATACAAGCACTTTGGTAGGAATATACACATTATATGGACAAGAGTGTTTGTCCGACCCTGCAAACAAATTGTATCCAAATACATATACATATACGCTTCTCCAATATGGAGTTGGTCCCCCTTTTACTGTGGCAGTTCATGCTCATTCATTCTGTAGAGCATTTATGAGGTCGTGCACTGATGTTGGATGAGAAGGCCCGGCTCATTACGTCCATTTTATTTCATCCCGAAGGTGCTCGATGGGGTTGAGGTCAGGGATCGGTGTTAGGGCCGGTCAAGTTCTTCCACACCAACCTCATTAAACCTTTCTATTCTCACCTTCTCTACTGTTTACAGAACAAACTGTTTCAGATAGGGGAGGAGCCTTTAATCTTGGAGGACTTAAGCCAATACAAGGAACTTTCCAACTTATCTTAGACTGAAGAAGCTACTTGGATGAGTAGTGAAACGTTTCTACTAAACTAAGAAGTCGTCCAGTGCTCTATGGGGTTGAGGTCAGGGATCTGTGTTCGGGCCGGTCGAGTTCTCCCACACCATGTCTTTATAGTCCTTGCTTTGTGCACTGGGGCGGAGTCATGTTGGAATAGAAAAGGGTCTTCGCCAAACTGTTCCCACAAAGCTGGAAGCATAGCATTGTCCAAGATGTCTTAGTATACTGAAGTGTTAAGATTGCCCTTCACTAGGGATAAGGAGTCTGATTTCTATTATTAACAGGTTTGGCCAAAAGAATTAGTCCGTTTAGCGTGTGTGTGTGTGTGTGTGTGTGTGTGTGTATGGTGCTCTGTGATTGACTGGCATAAAAACAGATTTTGATGATGAGTAATTTAATTAAAAATTTCCAAAGGTTTTTAAAAAGAAGTATTTCCATAAGAATATCTTAATCTGGTGGAAAAATAAAGCATTTATAATAAATTAAGAAGAATTTCCCTTCACACTTACACAAAGGGAGATTTTGAGGTTGCTTTTTTTTGTTTGTTTATTTGTGTGTTTTGATTTTAAGCAATGACACACCTCTTCCTCCTCCAGGAAGTTATCTATCTATCTATCTATCTATCTATCTATCTATCTATCTATCTATCTATCTATCTATCTACAATAACTATATCTATATATCCTGTCTTTTAGAAGATTCTTTACCATATCAGAAGGTCACACTGGAAACCGGACCCAGAGTCCTCGGGGAAAACAAATGTGTGAATTGCACAATGAATGTGGGGATCTTCATACTCCCTGGGGAGAGTGTGTTTGTGTGTGTTCACTGTCAAGAGAGGGGAACTGTAAAAGTGTGTGTGAGTGGTGAGTGTGTGTGTGTTCAAGTGCGCGTGTATGTGTGTGTGTGTGTGTGTGTGTGTGTGTGTGTGTGTGTGTGGTGCTGCAGGTGTAGAGTGTGTGAGGGGGCTGCCCACAAACACCTGACCACACCTCCTTACTGACCAGAGCTATTGAAACATTTCCTCAAATCAGTATCAGTTCATTCGAAACCCGCTCCAAAAACCCCAGACGCCTGATTTAGTGCAGCGAAGCCGGGAGTGGCAGAGCCATCTTTACCTCCAACTACACAACGTGTCACCTCTGTCACATGAGCTGTGAGGGGAAGAAGAAGGGACACAGATACACCACACAAGTGTCACTCATACCTTTTCTTTAGATTAGTTTATTTAACTTCTGTAAAAATGGAGAAAATCGAATGTTCCAATGATTTATCACATAACACGTATTGCCAAAAATATCGCTCTACCGTCTTCACATGCATATGAATTTGAGTAACATCCAATTCACAGGGTTTAATGTGGACCTTGCTTTGTGCACTGGTGCGCAGTCATGTTGGAACAGGAAGGAGCCGTCCCCAAACTATTCCCACGAAGCTGGAAGCATGAAATTGTCCAAAATGTTTTGGTATGCTGAAGCATTGAGAGTTCACTTCACTGGAAGTAAGGGGCCGAGTCCAACTTCTGAAAAACAACCCCACATCAGTTACAACATGACTGCGCACCAGTGCACAAAGCAAGGTCCATAAAGACATGGATGAGTGAGTTTGGTGTAGAAGAACTTGACTGGCCTGCACAGAGTTCGGATCTCAACATGATAGAACGACTTCGGGATGAATTAGAGCAGAGACGACGAGCCAGGCCTTCTCGTCCAACATCAGTGTCTGACCTCACAAATGTGCTTCTGGTTAAAAAATTTCCATGAACACACTCCTAAACTTTGTGGAAAGCCACAGAAGAGTTGAAGCTGTTATAGCTGGAAAGGAGGCGGGGCCAACATCATATTAAACTCTATGGATTAAGAATTACATAGATGTAATAGTGTTCATATGCATGTGAAGGCAGACGAGTGAATACGTCTGTCTGTCTGTCTGTCTGGCTGTCTGTCTGTCTGTGTTAACCTTCCATTCTCCTTTCCCTACTGTGTTTTAGTTGGATGACATGTAAATCTTTCTTTCTTCCTTTCTTTCCGTTACATCAAACAAAAAGAAAGTAAGTATAATGATGTCTTTCTTTTCTTTCTTTCTTTAAACCTTTCTTTCTTTATTTTTGTTTGATGTATTGTAAATCTTTCTTTCTTTCTTTCCTTCCTTCCTTCCTTCCTTCCGTTACATCAAACAAAAAGAAAGTAAGTATAATGATGTCTTTCTTTTCTTTCTTTCTTTAAACCTTTCCTTCTTTATTTTTGTTTGATATATTGTAAATCTTTCTTTCTTTCTTTCTTTCTTTAAACCTTTCTTTCTTTCTTTCTTTCTTTCTTTCTTTCTTTCTTTCTTTCTTTCTTTCTTTCTT
>QMIH01000100.1:411400-426037 GCA_003987875.1 Clarias batrachus
GTGTGTGTGTGTGTGTGTGTGTGTGTGTGTGTGTTTACTGGACAGCAAGGTTAAGGTGAACATTTATCACATAAGGTCACTGCCACCTGCCACCAGCATCCTGAGCAGACAGACACGACCTCAGAGAGAGAGGGAGAGAGGGAAATAGACAGAGAGGTAGAATACAAGCGGAGAGAAAAAAAAGTAGAGAGAGAGAGAAATAATGACAGACAGACAAACAAACAGACAGAGAAAGAGAAATTGAAAAAGATTGGCCTTCCCTAGAGAAAGAGAGACGGAGAGAAAAACAGAGGGAAAGACAAAAAAGTGACTCTATATGAAAGAAAGAGAGAAATTTGTAACTCGTCTATATATTTTTAGCCAGATTCTTTCTGCTCGGGTTTATAGTTTATTATAATGTTTTGCATAAAATGTTAAACTAAACTAAACTAAATTTAACTCGACACTCTTGTGTTGGAAACTTTATCCATGTGGAACACTTGCAGTTTTATTATTATTTTCCCCCCAATAAAGCTGTCTTTTTATTCATTATGAGTGTATTTTATTCTTTTCTTTTTCAGTATTTCATACAAAAATGACAGAGAATATTGAGAAACCTTTAGACTTAGAGTATGAATGTGGAGTAAGCCGCCGGGCCGTTTTATTTTTGGAAGCGGAAATGTGTTAAAATTCCTGTCGTGCCAGACGGAGGAGTTTACATCGTCCTCCGTAACACAACAATCTCTGTTTTTAAACGTTTTTTTATTTGATTTTATTACTTTACTGAAGAAGGGAAAAAAAAAGAGAGGCTGCTGACGGAATGAGCGTTTACAGCTGCTATAACGTATAACGAAACTCACAACATTAAACAAACGTTAAAAACGTACTGTATTCATGTGGGCAGAATAAAAACACGTCCTCAAACTCAAGCCTGCACGGCTCAGAGTGGAAGTAGAAGCCCGAGCCTTTTATGGACGCCGTGTGAGTATCTAACGTGATCTACAAGTGTGTCCGCGTGACTTCATGCTTTATCTGCGTACATCGGCCCTCGCAGTCAGTTTCAAAATATCCGCCGCTCTGGTCTAATTCTGGAGTAACCTGCGGTGATCTCAAAGTACATTAGCGCTCTTTATCTGGTTTCAATCAGGTACCGGCGTCGCTAAGTGACACAGAGGATCGTCTCCTGAGCATGCACATGGCATGACGCAGAGCCTGCGGTTGGTTCATGGCGTTTGTGCGCACGACGGTGATGACGCAGCAGCGGAAAGCACAGGACAGAGCGTGTAAGTGGGGAAGCATCAGATGAGTCTGGAAATCAGAGAGAGAGAAAGAAAGAGAGAGAGAGAGATCTCAGCCGCAGCGTGGGATGGATTTGCCCTTCTTTCTTCATCATCCCAAGTGATCCGGTTACACATCTGAGTCACACGCCGTTTGGGAAACAATAAATCTGAAGTTGTAGGACATGTGAGTAGGTGAAACGAGAGCAAGCGAGAACTTGTGAGTCAAAGGGTCAGTGTTTGTTATTTGTGTTTACCTCCACCGGGGGGCAGCGCAGTCAAGAGCCGTCGCCGTAAGAACCCGGATAACAGCCGGACGTCGTGATGCGCGGCGTGACTGAGTGATCTGCTCTCCCACATGCACAGTCCCTGACATGATGTCAACAGCTGAGATCGCCCAGATCAAGAACAGACCCGATCCGTCTTCTAGTGTCACACACGGACGAGATACCAGAGTTCCACAACAATCACACACACGCAGTGTAAAACACACACTGAGGTTCAGCTTCGGTCCTGTAAATACTGCGGGCAAACACTGCAGAACGTTAGCCGAGCTCTCGGTATTGTATCTGACAGGTCGGACTGTAATGTTACAAAAATAACTTTTAGCAAATGTTCTGAGTCTTTCTGTTAGAAAACACGGCCGAGCAGGAAGCTTGACAGAATCGGATTTCAGATAGCACTCTTAAAAGGTTCCTCAATTCGTCTTTGTTTCCTTGGGGTTTGATGTAGAAGCCCAAAACAACTGCACTATCCTCGAAAAACTCCTTAACGCCCCAAGAATCTAGAAACATGTAAAAAATGTAATAAAATGAATCCAGAAACCTTGATCATTCTTTTGTTTTCTCCTCGGTAGGAACCTTTAAAGGGGTTCTCCATCAGAAAGACTCTCCAGATAGAACCTGGTTAACCCATGAGACCCATTTCTCCTTTAAGGGACATTATGATGGATATAACACAGACCGAACAGACCACATGGAACACATTTCGAAAGACGTCACATGGCTTTTTCCCGGACAGTTTTAGGGTTAAAAGCCCTACGTGACACGTGTTACGGGTTAAATATAATATACAAGATTATAATTGTTAAATATGATGAAACTTACTTTCAGTAACAAAAAACAAGCTTTTTAAAATGAGCTAGTTGTGTCACAGCACCATTCTGGAAATGATGTCACGGGAACACAAATGCACAGGTTGTCACGTGACTGGACCAGGATGTTCATTCTCACTAGGGGACTTCATGAGTCAAAGTCAAGGATAAAGCTGAATAAGGAACTTTCCAGGACTTGCTTATGGGCTACGAAACTAAAAGCCTTTACCTATCATAAGCACCCTTGGATAGCCATTAGTCCAAAGACATGCACATTAGGTTAATTTCCGTTCCCAAATTGCCCGTAGTGTGTAAATGAGCATGTGAGTGTGTGTGTATGTGTATGTCCATGAGCCCTGCGATGGACTGGCACCCTGTCTAAGGTGTACCCCACCTCTCCTGGGATAGACTCCAGGCCGCTACGACCCTGTATACAGAATAAAGAAGTGGTATAGATGATGAATGAGTGAGGGAGAGAGTGAAAATTAATGGAGACATTTTGTCTAAGATTCTGTCCCTTCCTGAGAACACGTAAGATCCCAAAAGTCCTGCATACAATAAGTTATTCTTTATCCCCGGAAACATACTGATGAATTAGAAAGCAACAAATCTGTCACTTAATTCATGAGGAAACAATAGTGGACGTTCATAAAAGGAGAAATATGGTGTCCCTTTGTCTGATTCTCTGTACGAACCCTTAAAGGCTCTACATAGAAACATTAAAAAGCAGAAAATGTTTTTTTAAAATTCTGAAACATTTCATATAGGCCTGGTTCAGACTGACCATCCAATTCAGATTTTTGGCAATTCCAGTTTGGAATCAGTTTACTTTGATGTATCACATTGAATCAGATTTTTGCAAACCAAGAGCTAATTCAAATCAGATTATTAAAAACGTGTCTCCGGCTGGACGCTCTACCCACTGGGATCGAATTTCGGACTGTCCAGTACTGTACATCAATCACAGCCCGGTGTGGAAGTTCAAGTCCACACAATCACGTGGTAGGGGACATGGATCCGTGCTGAAAACTCTTTGAAAAATGAGCAGGTAGACGGTGGAAAAAATGGAGACAGAAATAAAAAATAGAAGTCTGGAGAAAGTTAAGTCGCCGTGCTTCACAAGGTTGCAGAGGGACTTTTGTAGGGAAAATGCCGAACACCCTTGAATGTTCCGCCCGACTAAATTAACCATGTTTTGTGGCTGTCAGTATGGAAATGGAGGACAATAGTGTTTCTGGAGAGAGGATGAAGTGCCATCAAAGTCAGAGGGAATGTACAGAAACAGGGTGATATAGGAGGAAATAGTGTGATGCATGCAAGCCCTCGACGTCTTTATTATAAGTGTCAGATTTGGGCCTCCAGTTTTAACAGAGCCAAATCTGATCACGTCCAAATAAAAGTGTGGACAGTTAGTCCTAAGGATCAAATCAAATTTGCCTGGAACTCTAAGAAAAGGTGTGACGTTCTGTTTGTCTCCCTGTAAGAATCTGTAAAAGTTACAGTACAGACCAAAAGTTTGGACACCCCTTCTCATTCTCGAGTTTTCTTTCTTGTGTTCTTTAGCCCAAACGCGTCTCTTCTGCTTGTTGTCTGTCCTTAGCAGTGGTTTCCTAGCAGATATTCTAGCATGAAGGCCTGATTCACACAGTCTCCTCTTAACAGTTGTTCTAGAGATGTGTCTGCTGCTAGAACTCTGTGTGGCATTGACCTGCTCTCTGATCTGAGCTGCTGTTAACCGGCGATTTCTGAGGCTGGTGACTCGGATGAACTTCTCCTCCGCAGCAGAGGTGACTCTTGGTCTTCCTTTCCTGGGCCGGTCCGCATGTCAGCCAGTTTCTTTGTAGCGCTTGATGCTTTTTGGGACTGCACTTGGGGACACTTTCAAAGTTTTCCCAATTTTTCCGACTGACTGTAATGATGGCCGCTCGTTTTTTTCTTCACTTAGCTGCTTTTTTCTTGCCATAATACAAATTCAACATCTTTGAATGAGAAGGTGTGTCCAAACTTTTGGTCTGTACTGTATATGTGGAACCCTCCAACAGCATCTGTCTTCAGAGAATATATATATTTATATAGGAGGCTTGAGAAACCACATCCAGAAAACCCTGAGAATGATGTAGTTACAAAAACGATCTTAAATGTAGAAATACCACAAGTTCCATGGATTGTCAATAGAACCACATAAATGAACAACACAGAGTGCCTTTTAAAAACTAGATTAAGAAAGAATAACTTAGAATTGTTTAAAAATTCAATTTAAATCCAATGACCCTTGAGTAATGATTAGTATACAGTCAGTTAAATGTAGAAATCTTAAGGATCTTACAATTTGTCTCCTATTGCAAAAGCTTCAAGGTCCTCCTGTATGTAGAAACATGCAACAGGATGTTCTTTGATCTGAAAGATTTTCATGTAGAAAGCTATCAAGACTTAACTATCCCAAGAGCTTATAAGGAATGAGTAATATACGTGATAAAATGAAAGTTTTCATTGCCAATTCTAACAAGAGGAACGCTTAAAACTGTCTATCCAAAGAGCCACTGCTTCTAAGAATGGAGAATGAAGATCAGTGACAGATGTACGATGTAGCCTTTGAAAATCTGGCCAAGTCCCCCTGGTGGAACCCTTAAGGATTTCATGGTTCGACCTAGAACCCCAAAACAGGGTGTTTACCCTTGAAAAAAAGGTTATAAATAAAAACGCTAGAATTCATCCGAAGGAAGCTGATTTATTTTTTTGAGTGTAGTAAATAGAGATATCAATGACCACAGCACCTGACCAAAATACCACACACACACAAACACACACTCTGGGTTCCGTATGACGCACATTCAGAATACTTTAGTCAATAATCAGAGTTTTATTGCAGGAAAAACACCCACATAAAAATAATCATCTGGTTCAGACAGGAATCCTGCTCGTGTAAGGAGTATGACTCAGGCGATTCGTCTCCACGTCAACGCCGGCAACGGAACAGCAGGCGAAGCAAAGCTGACATCTTAAATCGCCACTTCATTTCCCCTGGCCTGGCCAGTAATTGCCCTTATATAGGAAAAAAGAAACGCTTAATAGCTTCCCACTAATGCAATTTTTACGAATGTAACAAGAGCGATACAGAATATCGTCGGCGGAATCGGGGGCCTCGCGATCGGAGCCTCCTCACGGCCGTGCGTCTCCCTGCAGGCTCCTCGATCAGAGCTGGAGATAAGCTGCAGATCCATTTACAATCACAGCTTCTGTGATTGAAGCTTTTTTTGCTCCAAATAAGTAAATTACCTCTAATACCCCCTCCACCCTTTCGCTAGCTCTTAGCCTGCTTAACTCTTATGTAAAACAGATGTTTCACTCTCTCTCTCTCTCTCTCTCTCTGTGTGTGTCTCTCTGCCTTTATCTCTCTCTCACACACACACACACACACAGCTGTAATGTACGCTACAGTAAATGCATCTGAGAACATAACGCACGTTTGCTTTCAAACTGAACTGACACATCAAATTAGCATCAAGAAACAGCAAGGAGAATTCTTTCTGTCAAATCAGCAGGGTGTGTTTACTCCATCTTGGCACCGAATCACGATCAGCATCATGATCATACATCCGTAGGTCAAGCTGTTCTCATCCTAACCACACCGTAAAAATACCTGACTCTACATTTCCACACCTTCACACCATCTTGTGTATAAAATACACGAAGCTCCAAGAGACTTTAGCACAGGTTCCAATTAGCAACCATTAATTCTTCTTTTTTTTTTTTTCTCCATTACTCTCTTTTGCTGTACAACAGAGTGTACCTTAACCAAGTAGGTAGCTTTTTGGAAGCTCACACCATTTGACTATCAAACAAATGCTTGAAGGACATTTGGAGAACCCTGGAAGAATTTTAATTCAATTCAATTCAATTCAATTTTATTTCTATAGCGCTTTTAACAATGGTCATTGTCTCAAAGCAGCTTCACAGAAATGAAAAGAAAATGAAAAGAAGACTTATGGAAATGTATAGATGTTTAAGAAAAATGTGACTAGATAATGAGATTGTCCCTGATGAGCAAGCCAAGGGTGACGGCGACAGTGGCAAGGAAAAACCCCCTGAGATGGCAATAGGAAGAAACCTTGAGAGGAACCAGACTCAACAGGGAACCCATCCTTATCTGGGTGATAACAGATAACAGAAATTGTATAACATCATGTGTTATACATGTGTGTGTTACATCAAGTTCGATATAACAGAAGTTAATTTAAATKAACACAAAGTCCAGTTCAGCTCAGGGATGAGTCAGCAGGTGCAGAGGGCAGATGGGGGTCTGGATCACTGGGAGCTCAGGAGCAGCATGTGTAGTTCCAAACCATCATGAAGCAGAATCCAGTTGGAGCAGGTTCTTCTCTGGATGCCTCAGGAACCTCGCAGGGTCGGCCTCGGTCTACTGAAGCTGGCAAAATCTCCAGATGCCAGCAATTTTACAAGGAATGATTGATGAATTCTTGGAGACCCCTTGGGGAATTTTACAATGAATGCCAATGAGAATTGTTGTAGAAACACCCCAGAACATAAAGATGCTTCATGAGTATTCAGGAAACAAGACAAATTCTGTCTTGCACTCTTTGGCATTCTTCACTTTGCTCTTCTGAGTGTTTCCCCAACCATGCAGAACCATTTATGGAAGCTAACAACATTAAGTTATCAATCAGCTGCTTGAAGAACCCTCCCGCCCCCCTGGAGCTTATCTTTAACACAAATTGAGGAGGTTGCAAGAAATCACACAACCATGAGGATCCTCAGACCATGAGGCCACAATTCTGCTGAGATGATCTGCTTAAGAGTTTACTTTATTCATACAGTATATACACAGTATGTTGCAGGAACATGGTTCCATCTAGCACTCTTTTCACAGTGTTCCTCACTTTATTCCTTTAACGTTTTTGATGTAGAAACCTACAACAGAGTGTTTCTCCATTAAGCAGGATCCCTTTTTTGATGAACTATGAACCCTGTGCACTAGACATTTTGTGTGTTTTTTAGTTACATCACTTAATTCATGTTAAAATTGGGAATGGTTACCTTCGGGGCCTTTTCTTTCAGTCTTATTACTATGAAGTGGAATGAAATCCAATCTCATTCAAATTCATGTCAGTTTTTATGACTTCAGGTTACTGTTTCAATTTCCAGGCCCAATGGCCAAGACATTTGTTTAGGTGTACTTTAAGTGTATAATTTATTACCGGGTACAAACCACAGACATCACTATAGTGTGTGGGCCGTAGAACTAGTGTGTGTTGGTCTTGTCCTCCCACCTCTGAAATTCACCAGTGTTTTGCGCTCATTCGTCAGCCACAATAACAAACACAGAATGTGTGATGTGACATAGCAACCCAGGAACAGCATCATATCCATCACTTGGCCCAAAAGCCACCTTTTGATGATGTAACATGATCAACAGTTTTTTTTCGGAAACTGCCTCTTTCTCGGCTGGGTATTTGGCGAACTTCAAGCGGCGCCATTATCATGACCGAGCCCTAATTCGCTTGCGGTACATAAAATAATCATTGCTGACCTATTCTTTTTACTGACAGACTTAAATAATTCCTGGACGGTAGTTGTATATACAATCGAGAAAGGAGGGGGTTGCATATATAATAGCAGAAACAGAAGTGATGAAATTCCACGGGATGTGTTTAGCTCTTGAGGTTCTTTCTCCATCTTCAAACATGTCCCTGAGGTAAGGAAAGAGTCATAGGCTAAAAAAAGGCTTTTTTTTCCTAGAGAGTTTCCCAGAGATGGTGAACTCACTCCCACACGCATAGAGCTGTAATCTCAGAAGCTGGACCAGGTGTGTGTGTATGCATGTGGTTACAGGTGACCCGTACCTGGTTGGCTGTGTTTTTTAACATTTCTGAAAACTGCAGCCTTTGTGCCACCACAAAAAGGTTAAATGTGGACTCTAAGCTGTCCATTTTCTATTTCATGACTCTGGTTGTAGCTGGAGTCGAAGCACAGGCCTTTAAATGACAGACATTCTTTCCTTAATGCATGTGCAGGCATCTCTTCTTTCTTTTCTTCTCCATGAGAGAATGGATGCAGGATGGGTAATTAACTGGCATCTGGAAGCCATTGGTGAGTTAAGTTCCCTGAAGCAAAGACCTCCTGTCTTCTTATCAACTTAAAGGATACACAAGATCTAGAACCCTGACCAAAAGGACATATGGAGAAGTCAGAAGATGTAACCAGACAAAATCAAGTATACGCTTGATGGAAATCTGATACAAAACCTCTAACATGGTCTCGGTAATCCAAAAAAGCAGTGGTAAAGAGTTCAGGTGGTCTTTTCTCAGTGACTTGATGGAGTAGTGCTCCTGGCTAGAGATACTTATCGATGTCCCATCAGCCAGCAAGGAGGGAAAAAGAGAAAGAAGAAGACCATGAACACAGGATTATTGAATGAAAGAGACCCCAAGGGCCAGAGGAAGTCACTGTATACACATCGGCTCGCAGAGGTCTGTCTATTTCGCTGTCTGTCAGTCAATCCCTACGATAAGAAGGGACTGAAAAAAAGAAGGACCTGGAGACAGACAATTCGAGGTGTGCTTTAATCAAATGCACACACATCGACCTTTATGGAAAAAACAGAAAAACATGTGGGTGTTTTCTGTAATCCTGCTATCAGCTTGGCCTGTCTGTAGACTACGGTCATCCATCAGGGATCCGCCTGACTTCCTAATATCTTATCACACTTAAACCTGGTACGACCCATGATTCTGGCAGTGATACATGGCTCGGGTGGCAGAGGTGAGGGCAAAGTCATGGCCCTCAGCCCCGAGCCTCCTACCACACACACACACACACACATACGTCAGAGAGTGCAGAGAGGCCAGAAACCCCTAATAGGACTGGAAAAAGGAGAGAATGAGGAGGAAACCATGATGTAGAAACCTACAACAGATTGTTTTATCTATTATCCTCATGCTAGCACTAGGAGTAAAGACCTGTTCAATATATATCCATACATTTCAGTGAACAATTACATTCATGGTTAGCAACAGGGATAGGGATACCCATATCCTAATCACAGGAACCAGTGGCCAGTCAGCAAGCAGTCGAGACAGAGCCTTGTGGTTCATGTGATTGGCCTCATTGTGGGCCTCAGGATGACAGAAGAAAGACCTTATAGAGGCCCAGTGGGGTAGCAGTAGGAATATTTGAGGCTCATAGTAGGATCTGGATATCTTCCGCTTCTTCTGCGTATGAAAGGAGTTGAAGATTGTGGGCCTTAGGACAGCTCAATTAGTAGATTGTGGCCTGGGAGAAATTTAGCTTAACTTTGACTTTAAATTATATTGGAGCTAGGTGGAGTAGATCTCCAAATCGGGATGGGGGCTTCACCAAGGCCTCTAGATGGCACAGCTAGAAGCTTGTAGGGTTTATCATGGCAGAATCAGGAGCAGAAGGTTGTAGACCACTGCACTCTAAAAAATGCTGGGTTAAAAACAACGCAAACTGGGTTGTTTTTAACCCAGCTGCTGGATAAATATTGGACCAACTACATCCTGGGTTAATTTAACCCAGCAAGATGGGTAAATATTCAATCCAAATTCTAGGTCATATTTAACTATAATGCTAAGTTAATTCTACCTCACAAATAGGTTATTATTATTTTTATATTTTATATGTCTATGGGTAAAACAGTTTAAACAGTTTAATTACTTTGATATACTGGTCTATTACAAAAGAAAACACTAAGTTTTGCAAACCATACATATATGCAACACCCAATTAATTGTACAAAACATAGAAAAACATTTATTTTTCAAAAGCACAAGATCAGATAATACGAAACAAGTTCAACGGTGACATCATTAAGGTACTATTACTGAGAAGCACTAATGCCTGAGAGCAGTGCTGGTGATTATCTCCCAACATCAGGATGTACAGTAGGTGTACGGCCTCCACTGACAGATATTCCACTGTGTCGGTTCCAACCTTAGAAAGAAAGAAAGTAAAAGTTTATGGAAAAAATCGAGAGGGTTGGCTAGTATGCATATTTGTAAGAWGATTRGTGTTTTGTARCACCTCAGCTATTTTATATGTGTTTGCTAACGCTAGCAACCTAACTAAATGCTAGCGTCATGCTGGCACTACAGTTAACAGTTTAGCTTTCATTCATCACTTCACCACCTTCATACACCCTGCAAGCATTCTACAAAGAAAGCTAAAAAGCTCAGACATTTTTGCNTAGCAGCCATTGTCAGATAAACTAGCATGCTATAGCACAGACCAGGCTGAAAGTTTGAGTGTAACACAGTAACAGTAATAAATGTTACATACAGTGAACAAATTCAGTCATAGGTGAGTGAAAGTGTGTATACAGACCTTATATTGAACGTTTACATTTCCTCTTAAATGCGTGAGGAGGAACAAAAAAAGACACGAAGCTGACGCAGCCACTGAATACACCGGTGAACTTCGGGGGAGGGGCGGTCTGATCTGTGATGTTAGCTGTCACTAGCTAACCCAACTCCAACCCAGCAAGATGGGTTAAACAAAAAGTACCCAATTCCCTGTAAATAACCCAGAAATATTACCCAACAGAGGCAACCCAGCGTTTGGGTAGTAAAAACAACCCAGCATTTTTTAGTGTGTGGAAAGGTCATGAGCAGAAGATTGTAGACCACTGAAAAAGTCAGAAGCAGAAGCTTGTAGACCACTGAAACAATCAGAAACAGATGCTTTAGACCAATGGAAAGGTCAGGAGCAGAAGTCTGTAGACTACTGGAAAGGTCAGAAGCAGAAGCTTGATGACCACAAAGTAGGATTTGAGTAGAAGCAGGGTGTAGCAAACATCCAAACGGGTAAACAGCAAACAAATAGGTATTTTTATTTGTCCTTCTTAGTATTGATAAAAAAAAGTCTCTCTTCAGGAACCATATAGTTGAAATGGTCAAAGAATGATGCTAACTCTAACTAATTAGAGCTTTTTATATCTTTAGGGACCAATGGCAGAATATTGTGAAGCTGAACTGAGGTCAGAGAATTCCCCAGTCCCCTTACAAAAATGGTGTCAAGTAAGATCTAACCCAGGCGAGCACATCTCCACAAATGTAGTCATGATTCTCAATCCTCAAGCCTCTTCAGGAGAAGGTAACGGCGGTCTACGGAGTAAAAAAAAAAAAATGCGCAAAACGAGAGCAGTGAGACGAACAACAGAAGGACCAAAGAGACCAGGAACATAAAGACTGGAGACAAATGACCGATGCAAAATAGACACCTGGAAGACATGTAACAGAGACCAGTGCTGCTTGAGGCACACCTCGACACACAGCTGAGGGAGTTCAGCAATGCTAAGACCAGAGGAAGTGTGCAGAAAGTTCAGAAGGACACAAAAGATGAACAACCAAGAGACTAGCAATGTAAACGTTCAGACATTAGGAGAATGAAAGCTTAAAAAAAAAAAAAAAAAGGTCATAGTTGATTTAGGATCTAACTGGTCGGAAGATGTTGATTGATTTTCTATATCTTACAGAGGCACCTCAAATCTATCAATTTTGCTACATTAACAGGTCATTTATTGTGTATTTTAATACAGTGAAGCTTTTTGTAAGGAGATGTTTATTTAACGTTTATGGACGGAGTCTCAAGTGTCAGTAAAGTAGAACTTTAGAAAACATTACGGATTCTGACATGAAATGGAAACATGAGAAACGACTCTTTTTATCTGCTATAATGTATGCAAAAACAGGACATGTGTTTTATGTTAGTTAAAGAAAAAAGTAAAAAGCATGACTTGCTTCTTAATAAATACAGAAATTGTGATCATTGACAAATTGCTGAGGTATTAAAGGAATAAAATACTTCAGAATGTGTGACAGTCAAAATTCGAAGCTGCAAATTCAAGTTTTCGGACATCTTCAAGACAGGAGAAAGATTTCCCTGGAAAATGACAAGCTGTGTTTTTGTTTTGTTTTATTAACTTAATTAGAAAGGCGCTGAGGAAACAGCTGTAAATTAAGTGATTAACAGGAAGTTAAAAAAATTGTGGACGTACCACAATATATGATGCACCTGCAGTATAAACAAGCAGTATTTGTAAAATTCTATGATAAGTTGCAATGGACAGTAACAGCATGGGACGTTTATTACACTAACTCAATTACAGCATGGGTGAAAGGAGAGCAGCAAGAACACACATCTCATAATGTTAAGCCATTTCAAAAAACACTTCTCATGTCTCCTTAATGATCGCTTCTAAGTCGTTCCAAATTCTGGACAAAAGAAAAAGAAAAGTGGAATAAGTGGAATTATAAAGAGAAACTTATGAAATTCCCTGGGTTGTCCATTACCTTCAAGTTCTATTCTCCTCACAAGTTGTTAAAACTACTTCCTTCACCCCTGTCATTTACACTTACTGTCTATCGCCAGCTCCAGCAGTCGCGGAAGAATATACTTTGGTGGAGCAAAAATAACTGGTTAAATAAAGAAAAAAATCATAATCTGTTGATAATAAATGCTGTGCTTATATACATCTTTACATGCACGCTATATACAGTACAGCACTTCCTATTCTGTGATATGTCTTAATTAAACACTTTAGCAGCACGTTGCTATTCGAAAAAATAAGCAACTTTAATGGAGTAAAGTTAATTCGGCTTCATGAAACCGACCCATCGCTGATTACTGTTTTGCTTCTCTGACACAGTGTTTAAAACTTTAAAACCAAATTTTCATCTTGAGGCAATGGACAATTTTTAAAAAAGGTAAAAACGACATATTTCAGACAGACTAACATCTGAGAGATGCTTTTATAAAAACTGCAATAATCATTAAATTGGCAGAAAACATCAAGGCCACTCCATGGGACATGGCAGGGTAAGAAAGTAAGATTGTCCAGGTTGACACAGAAGTGTAACCTCTGACCTGCGCTAGCAGCCGTGTAAGCGTATGTAACGCAGAATAAAGATGAACTGATAAAGACTGATAATAGTCAACTTGTCAAGGTCCAGATCAGGAAAGGGAGGTATTTGCCTAGAGCATCAAATGTGCATGTCTCCGACTAAAACACAAATCTACAGCATCCCTCCACACACACACACACACACACACACACACACACACACACACACACACACACACACACACACACACACAGATCAGAGGAGCAACAAAATCAAAGACAGGAAACCCAGAACACATAGGAGAACAGAACGACCAAAACAGCCACAAGTATCCCCTCACACACAGACCACAGAGATTAGAGCAAGAAGCAGAGCAGTCGTTATGTGCAGACCAGGGAGACCGGAAAAAGACATGACAGAAAAAGCCAATCAGAAACACACACACACACGCACACATACACACAAACACACACACAGAGGAGATAGATCAGTGTACTGCACTAGAAAATATGAAGGATCCGTCCTACAAGATGTAAAGATATCTAGGTGACATAAGGTGACCAAAAAATATTTTCATGTATCTTCTTTCATTAATGATAATTGTACTTGCTAGCAGTTTTGCTGTTGTATAAATGCAATAAAACACGTCTAGACGTGATGTTGATTAACAGGTTGATTAACACTAACTCCGCTTCATCTCATCACCTCATCACTGATTATTTTCCAATATGAGCGTGATGCAGAGTTTCATTCCTCACACATCGCCACCGCATCTTACGGATTTTATAACAGAGATGTGAATCAGCAGCTTGATGAACAAAGGTGGGCGATGTTTCAATGTAATCAAAGCACCCCCCCCCCAACTACCGCCCCCAACCCCCCCAAACACACACACACTTTTGGGGAGGAGAGTCTGACCATGAGTCAAGCAGCAGCGTTCTACACTCCCAACCATTTAAATCTATTAAAACTTTATAAAGCAGAAAGGAACAAGCCTGTGTGTGTGTGTGTGTGCATGCGTGTGTGTGTGTGTGTGTGTGTGTGTGTGTGTGTGTGTGTGTGTGTTAGTCCCTGAATGCTTGGCTTTGTCGAGATGACATGGGCTTAGTCTTACAGCCGAAGCCTGGGGCACCCCTCCGCCCTCCCGCCCCTTTCCCCTTACCCTCCACACTTGGGTTTTCAGAACGAGGCCCTGCTGTTGTGATTGCACTCAGGCTTTTCCAGTCGCCTTCAACAGTTCTCTTCAGCGCAGACTCTATAAAGGCACGACCACCCACACCCACAGAGCTGTCCAAACAGCATCCGTCTCTGTCTTTACCCCAGTCCTGGAAAACACACACACACACACGCACACACACACACACACACACACACACACACACACACACACACACACACGCGCGCGCGC
>QMIH01000100.1:438621-474749 GCA_003987875.1 Clarias batrachus
AGAACTTGGGCATATCTGTGTAAAAGTGTGTTTGTGCGCATGCGCTCAATGGGCAGAGAGAGAGAGAGAGACAGAGACGGAGTGTGTGTGTGTGTGTGTGTGTGTGTGTGTGTGTGTGTGTGTGTGTAAGAGAGTGTGTTTCTGCACATTAGCCAAATGAGTCCTCATGCTCCTCCGGGGAGCTCCAGTTACAGTCGCGTCAGAGGCCAGACAAGCCGGGGATTCTTTCAACAAGCAAATTAAGAGCAATTAGTGCACGAAAAAAGGATAACATTGAAAAGGCAGGGGAGGAGGGCTGGGGTTAAGAGGAGGACTGGGTGGCTCCTGAGGGGTTGTGTAGATGGATGAAGGAAGAGAAGTGTGTGTGTGTGTATGTGTGTATGTGTGTTCGTGTGTGTGTGTGTGTGTGTGTGTGTGTGTACGTGGCTGAGTGCAGGCCATGACCACTGCCCTCGCGATGGCACTGCGGTGCCCCTGACTGCATGTAACCTGCCCTGACCTCAACCCGGACCTCGAGGGCCCGTCCTTTAACCCGGGCCCTGACCCCTGAGCGGACGCGGGCACCACCCGGGCATGCTGAGCTACCGCGCGCTTCATTAACGAGCTCGGAGATGGACAGGCTGCTGAGAAGCTGGATGTCTGTGACAGCTTCGCTTTGAATTGATCTTGACAACGTGAAGTAGGTTGTGTGTTCGCTCTAATGTTTAATGTGACCTCCATATTGAAAAAGTTAATACTGAAACAGTGCAGAGCTCAGCGTAAATTCATCCCATATCCTCTCAGACTATTACCTCGATTAAGGCCAGGTTTAGAGTGGATGTAGGGAGTAAAGCACATTTGCTGTTCGAGGAAAATATTCAACACAAGTGAAGCTACAGAGATGCGGTACTGAGAAAGAAAGTGTGAGGACGACCTCGGACTGTTATAAAGCTCTCGCACTGGAGACTCCTTCTATAAAATGTTACATAAACAATAATTAGATATACATTTTATAATCCATTTTACAAGCCCTGCGAATGAGCTGTTATTGAGAATAACAGCATATTATTGCCAATGGCATCGTGCACACGTTAATAATAAAAGTAAACACTAAAATAAAATAAACTAATCATTTTTGACCAATCACAATCAAGCATTCATTCAGGAGTTTATCATTCTGTATATCCATACAAGAGTAGAATTTTTTTATATTAACAGTTGGCCATGGAAAGTGTATAATAATGAAAACATTTTACTAAGAACTCATTATGAGTTTTATGGCCAGACCTGCAGAGATTGGAATTCTTATAAAAAAAAATTATTGATATTGTTTTTCACTGTGACCTTCAGGGTCCGGGTTCGATTCCCTCCTCGGGTCTGTATGCATGTTCCTCCCCATGCCTGGTGGGTTTCCACCCACAGTCCAGAGACAAGCAGATTAGGTTCGCTAATTGCCTGTAGTGTCTGTGTGTGCGCACTGCGATGTGTTAGCACCCTGTCCGGCTTGTACCCTGTCGAGGAAAGAAAATTACTAAGGACATCTTAAATTACTGAATTGAAAACACATTATTAAAACCTTGACGGATAGCTCTGAACTTCACAGAAGAAACAAAAAAAAAAAGAAAAAAAAGAGAAAAAAAAAAGATTAATAGAGATCATTTAAACACTTGGTGAAGTTGCATCATAAAAATTCTCCAGGAAAAATCAGAACTACAGTATGATTAATGGTGAAAGTAAGATCTTTTCCATCTACACACAATGTGATGAGAACGCACAGGATTGGGACTAAACAGCTGTGTGTTCATAAGAAAACCACTTGTTAGTGAGACATCGGTAAAAAAGGCTTCAGTCTAATAGGGAGCATAAAGATTGGAGCGATGGAGATATGATGCCCCTATTCCAGAGCGATGTGAGAAGGGAAGCGCATGAAGCGATGCTCCCATCATGCATAGTGTCCACTGTACAAGCGTCTGGAGACAGTGTTATGATCTGGGGTTGATTCAGTCGCTCAGGTCGAGACTCAGCAATGTTATGTGGCGATAAAATGAAGTCACATGACCACCTGAATGTACATCACATTTGTGGAGGTTTTCTTCCCTCATGGCACAGCAATATTCCAGGATTGTGAAGAGCACGAGGAATATTTTTCACAACTATAATTACATAATTGTGCTAAATGCAGCTCCTCGGAAGGCTGAGAGAAAATCATTCGCTTTTATAATAAATATTCATAATAATTAAAAAAAAAATCTGTAGCTGGCATAAAGCCTGGATTTTAGGACAAGCCATAATGCTGCTGAATGTCTATACATGGGTTGCATTATTGTTTAGAACTGATTCAGTATTTCCAACGATCAATATTTCCTGCAAAGGAACAAAGAAAAAAGATTCATTTGCTCAGAATCCCTGCTGAGTCTGAGCCAGGCGGAGATCCTGGTGGATAGCAGGACATTAAACGGTGCTATCATGACCGCTGTCACACGTTATTATTGAATAATGCAATACTGAACATGTTCTGGATAAGTCCCATTTTTATACATATCCCAATCAAAACTACAACTTATATTCATTATTATAGAGCAAATTATGTATATGTCTCACTTAATAACAGAATAAGGTGATGAGATGATACTAATAGATGTCTGGACACTGTAAACAAATTAGGAGTCTTCTCAGCACCTGAAGCTCGCTGTAGGAGTCTGAATGGTTCAACCAGGAAAGTTTAGATTCATAGCTCGTGTACAGTAAAAATTCCTGCAAATACAGTGCAGTTTTTATTTTATAATTTTTTTTATATACATGCTGATTTTATAAGTTCATTATTAATTCCATACACACACACACAAAGAAAAAAACATCTGTACACCAGAAAAGAAAAAGACATGAAAAAGGACGCTTCTGGGATTTACATGCATGAAAAAAGAAGCATGTCCAACAAAGTCCTCAGGAGGACCTTGGCGGGTTCGGAAGGATGCTCAGTCAAACTAATCAGTTCATTTCCTTATGAAACTGCACACATACAGTATGACCTGAGACTATGTTATAAGCAAAGTCTCGTCACACCAGTTATCAGTTATTGACTTTGTTTTATTAATTGCTGTTTAACACTTTTTTTTCTTGAATGTATAAACATTTTTAAAACGCACTTGCTCTACAGCAGTTATTTGCATGTGCCTAAGACTTTTGCACATCTACAGTATAAATTTCTTACATTTAAATTTTGTATTGCTATATATCTGCCTATGGCCTTTTATATTCTTGTAGTGCTGCTTATATCTGTTGCTAAAGCTGCTATATAAATGAAATTAAAAAAAGAATTTTGTGTGTTTTATTTTATCAAATGTACTAATATAAAACAAAAAGAGCTTAATATATTCAGGTATTTCAGCTTCTGCTCATTTAATGAATTGTAATCGTCATCATCATCATTATATTTAAAATGACTTTCTATACATTCATTTACAATAAAAAAAAAAATTGTATATAAATAAATTTTACTTGCTGTGATAGTTTAATGTGATCTGCTTTATTTTTGATCTAATTAGCAAAAGCCCTGAGAACAATCCACCAATTGCATGGAATGACAATCATCTGAATTGAGTGGCGCACCTCCATGAACTGTCTTCACGTATCTTCGAATGCAAGTTGACCCAGATGTAAAGGAGGTCTAGTGCTCCTTCCAATATCTACTGTATTTAATCTGTTATATCAATCCCACATGTCTCACACATGCTTCTTTTAAAGGAAGCAATTATGCAAAATTCACTTTAGAAGATTCATTTAGGGTCTCTAGCGTGCAAGGGCCAACAACAAACATGAGGGAAAAAAATTGCCTGTCTCCTCCCCCTCCCCGCCCCCTTTTTCCTATTTTTTTATTGCGATTTAAATAAAAGATACCCCTACCCCGGCTTGTTGCTCAGGTCTGGAGGGGCGTGGCTCAGCAAATAGCTCATTTACATAAAACACTGAAATGGTGCATTCGGAAGAGGAGTCAAACGGAGGACGTTTGAGGTACGAAAATGCTTTATTTGAGGATATTTCAGTTGAAACATCAACAGACACAGTTTGCTGGAGCGCTGAGACTTGTGTTAACAAAACTGTTATTTTAAAGGATAAAGACCTTGCTTTGCTTTTGGGCGACTATTAAGGAAAACCTACACATTATCCCAGACAGAGATCAGTTACCATTGTGTTCATGTCACGGTAAAATGATAATTGGCAAATTTGAAAAATACACAAACATGCAAGAAGTAATCAGACAGCCGTTAATTTCATGATAAAATGAATGTTTGCACCAAAATTGATTTCCTTTCCCTTTTAAAAAAATGGGACTATGTACAGCAGAACCACTTTTAAGCATGATTAGAAGTAATAAATGTAAAATATTCCTTATTTGCAAGGAGACCAGATAGTTGCTCAGTGTGAAGGGGAAGAGTCCAAGGAAAGAATAGTTAGGAATCTTGATCCAGACTACAGAGTCATAGTTTGATTTCATTAAATTTATTTCATCAAAACAAATCCTCTAAAAGACAAATTTGTGCTGCTTGAAGACGTGTTAAAGACAGCCCTTTTTGTTTTTAAAAAAAAATTATGATCTTAATTAGCTTTGTTATTAAGAATGTGCAGCCAGGAGGAAACACCCCCCCCCCCCTCTTTTTTTTACACAGTAAACAATTTGCTGTCTATTTAGTTTTTGTACAGTATGTCTCCCATACACACAATGTCTAAGATATTGCAGGAACTCTAATGTTGACAAGCTTGCAAATTCCACCTGAAGGCAACAGAATATCCCCCTTATTCATAGCGTTTATTTTGCCTTATAATATCTGTTCGCCGAAGTCGAATGAATCTTGATGGATTCCATCCTGTACATGCTCATACTGCCAATGCAGGGTTTTTCTTTTTCATATTTCCACCTACCTAATGTTATGTATCAATAAGTAATAAATTGCAATTGTCTTGTCATTCTTTACTTTTTTGCAATTTGTTTGTAGTTCTTGTTGTTTGAAAAGTTTGGGATTACTTTCTAACTCCATGATTGTTTCAGATTTTTTAGCAGAGGTAAGTTTTGGACTTGCCTTCCTGGGAAGGTCTTCATGAGAGCCAGTTTCATCATGGTGCTTGATGGGTTATGCAAACTCACTTGACCATCCTGTTCTTGCAAGAATTGTTCCAGAACAGTTGACCGTTGTGTTTTAACAAACACCTGACTGTTGCTGTTATTGTTCGTTAATTACCCAATTCCATATGTGTTATTTCATAGTTTTGAAATCGCCAGTATTCTTGTAGAAGGTAGAAAATAAAATTACTAAAAAAATCAAAACAAAGAAATTTGCAAGTGATTCCAAACTTTCGCGCGTTAGTGTACGCTGCGGGCTCGCTGGTGGACTAGGAGCTGCCGTAGCATTCAGTGCTGTTACCGCTATGACCAGATTTTTAATGCTGATCCGTGAACCAGTTTGAAACTGTGAACCAGGATGTATTTTAATTGAGAAATATCAATACATGTTTTGAAGTTGGAGTCATACATTTAATCAACATTGTTCCAACAACTCAACGCCAGTGGTGCTCCAGCGTGCATCCTGTTGCCTAATAAACGTATCCACATTTTGAAAAACTAAAATTCTGGATCCATAGTTCCTTACTGTATCTTATTTTATAACTGCAACAAACAAATCGCTCCCTCACCATCAGCATTTTTCATTATTTAATATAAACCTATTGCTAAATGTTACAGCTGGAACCCCTGGCTGTGCTGGAATACCTAAAAAGGTCACACCTTCTAATTAATCGGATTAGAGAATTCAACCCCAGTGTGGTACTGTGTAAAGGAAAGCCATCATATTCAGCATTAATGCATTTCATAATACAGGAGGCATTCGGGTCAAACTGGGACTTTTGCTGGTGAATGAAGGCGTGAAAGCAATTGACATTTATAGAAGACTTAAAGAACAGTATGATGATGAGACTCGTAGCCGCAGTAAAACACTTGAACGGTGCAAACATTTTAAAGAAGACCGTATGTTCATGAATGATGACCCTGGCCGAGGTGGCTCGGAGCCCACTGCAGTCGTTCCTATGAACATTCAGTGAGTGGAACAGATCGTACTTGAATATCAATGCCAAATTGCAGAAGAGACACACGAGACTGCAGAAACTTGGGAGTTATTGCCACATCCCCCGTACAGTCCTGACCTTACTCCAAACCATATCTTCATGTTTGGGCCACTATGGGATTTCCTGGGAGGCCAATGTTTCAGACAGACAATCATGGCTCCAGCGTACTGAGAAAACTTTACACCTTGATGGTATCAAAGCTCTAGTGAAACACTGGGACAAGTGCATCAGTGTAGCAGGGGATTATATCGAGAAATACAGTAAAAGTAAAGTTTTTACTCTCAGAACTGTGCCCTGTTAGTCTGCACAATCAAAAGTCCTGGTTTGACTTGAACACCAAGTCAAAAGTAATTACTTTTTATACAGTATATGTGCATTTCTTCTTATGCATTATCTCATTAAGACAGCTGTGCATATGAACACCAATCACAGAAAGGCTGACATCATACAGTAACTCCAGGCTGATCGCACTAATCAGGCAGGCTTGATCTTCAGGCCTAATGGACACAGAGATGAAGTGGCTGCTGAGAGGGTGGATGTAAACACCGGCGTAGATGGAGTAACATACAGGGGATAGATCATCTATTCATAATTGCTAAAGTGATGGGAATGTTTTCATTGGATGATTGCACGTGAACGCATCTGGCTGGCAAGAAAGAGAATATACGTGTGTGTGTGTGTGTGTGTGTGTGTGTGTGTGTGTGTGTGTGTGTGTGGTTGCTCGGTACTAACACCTACACACACATTTCGGCACTGAGGACGTGCATACACAAACAACCGCAAGCACTCGAGCTCAGTGCTTCAAACACACACACGAGCAGGAATATACAAACGCTCACACAAATCACGCCCACGCCACAGTCACGACCTCACACGCGCCAGACCGTTTGCACGCGAGCCAGGCGGGGTCGATGGATTTCTGAACGTGACTTCACGTTTATCTGCAACGTTTTTACCAAGTTTTATAACAACTGTCTCTCTAATGAGGTGATTTTATTGGCTGAGCAGGTGAAGGAGATTCGTCATCATCAGCTCAAATCTGATTCAAAATGTCTGACATCACAATCACTGAGGTCCCTCGTACTATACGTGCAAAAAAAAACCCTGATATACCAAAAAAACAACAACAACAACTAGTCAGAAAACAAAATTTTACATGTGAAATCTTACATAATTTTTCACGGCCAGTGAACGTTTTTAAAATTTGTTTTAATTTATGTTGTTCTGCATCTGATTTGTTTATATTCACGTGATTCATTTTCCACAGAATCCATTTATTTCCATGTCATGTTTACACATAATTTATTTTCACATCTGATTTTTTTTTTTTACTTTTTACAAAATTTTTAAAAATATTTAAAAATTAGATTTTTGTTTACATGATCATTTATCTTCGCTTAATTCATTTTCCATACTGTATGATTCACGTATTTAAATTCATTTGATTTATTTAACACACCATTCATTTCTTTTCATATTATTCTTTCTGCGAAATTTCATTTTCACGCGAGATTAACAAATATGAATAAATTCATGATTAATTCAAATGCAAATTTAATGCAAATATAATGAATGAATTTATTATTAAATTATTATTATTATTTTTTGTATTAATTACACAAGTGATTTATGTGATTTATTTGATACTGTTTGGTTATTTTTACACATCATTTGTACACGATAATTATTTAGTTTTGAATGTGATTTTTACACTGGATCTTTTTTTTTTTTTACAGAATTACCTTCTTGTAAATCATTTCATTTCATTATTCTATTTTCATGTAATTAAACCAAATTTATTTACTTTCACATAATTCCTTCATTAATTTTCGTTACTTTGTTAAGTTTCATTAATTTCACCATGTGACATTTACACGTGATTTTTTTTTTTAACATAGTTCTTTATTCCTGATTAATTCATTTTTTTCGTATCTTTTGCACATGATCCATTTACATTTTTTTCTTTACATGATTCGTTCCATAGGACTCTTTAATTTTGGGGGGATTTCACACAAAATGTTACCACAATAATTTTTTACATGTATATCTTTTCACAATTCATTTATTTTCACATGATTTATTTATTTATTTATTCATACATTTTTAGATCTTTTAAATCTTACCACATGATACACTTCTTTTCACATGATTTTTACAAGACTCTTTTCACACAATTTATTTATTTTTCAGCTTTGATTTTTACACGATTCATTTTTTCATAAATATTTTTCCCCCACTTCACTTATTTTTTACTCAAGTTCTACACAATTGACTTCTACATGTGATTCTTTTTACATGATTCATTTATTTCCACATGATTCATTTATTTTCAACTGTAATTTTTACCCATGATTAATTCATTTTATTATTTAATTTTTACAGGTAAAATCATTTATTTTTATGAGTCTTTATACAGGATTCATGTTTTTCCGAACTATACATTTTTCCACCGGATTCATCAATTCAATTTGATTCTTTCCACATAATTTACTCCATCATTTTCATGTGATTTTTTAAAGCAAACAGTTAATTTCTTTTTACACTTTTTTATTTTTTTTTACACAACTGATTTATTATCCAGGTTTATTTTTCCTCCTTTATTTCTTTTCATGCCAAATGATTTCTTTTTCACACTGGAATTTTGTTTCAGCACAAATTATTTGCACGACACACAGTAAGGTGTATATATAACATGCAGATCATGTTGAAGTCCAGCTTTATGTGGTTTTCACAGGGAACTACTTTTAGTGCGAATGTGAAATGTGGATGATATTTCTCTAGGGGTTGCTGTGAGAGTTTTGCGCACACTCACACACACACGTTTGTGTTCTCACTCTTGGTGTGAGAGATGGTGCACTGTCCAGCTGTGCATACACTGATCTCTGAGGAGCCAAGATCATAATTCCAGGGATATCACACTAATCACAACTTCATCACAAAATGGATTTTGTCAGAGCACGCCAAGTCCACTCGAGCTGTCTGGGTGAGATACTGAACAGCTGCGTGCTCTCCTTTCGATCTAACACACACACGCGCACACACACACACCTTTGTCCTTTCACTTACCTAGAGAGCGAGAGGAGGACAGAGAGAACGCAGTGGCTCTGGTTTAAGTTAACCTCTCTGCATCCTGTTCGGTCTGACAGTGATGACATAAAAACGACCCCCCCCCCCCCCGTTGGACCAACACACACCTCTCTCTTGCGTTCAGCCTCCTCGTGTCCAGCTTCAGCACGAGCCGAGAATTGGAGGAATGACCCCCTCCACCCTACACCCACTTCACGATGCCCCACGGACCGGCCCACTCTGGAAAGGACAGGGGGGGGCGGGGCGGGGGGGTCTGGGGGGTATGGTGGGAGTGTGTGTGACAGCTCTAACACTCACCAGAGCTCTCACGCCGCTAACCAGGAATGGCACGGGCCACCCTTGCTGCCAGGAGGTTTGGTTTATTTGTGTAGCTCCCACACACACCCCTTAAACCAGACCACCGAGTGTGGGTTTTTACGTAGCTTTCGTCCGTCCGCACTTTCAGGTCCTCTTCTTGGAGGAACTTTGACTGAAATGTCAAAGGGGGGACGAATGAGCCGATAAAATTACCTGCACTTAGCTGATGTAAACACCGAGCATGTGCAGTTTAATCAAACTTCCGAAGGCTTCCTATAGGACTGGAATGAAGACCGGCCTAGCTCTAAATATCTCACTTCAACTGTGACATCATCATAATGCTAATTAATCAATATCATCTGTTAATTGAAATTAACATGATAGCATACCTCAGTTACAGTGTTTCTCAGTTGCACTAAGACTATATTGTGTGTAAAATACTCATCATCATCATTATTAAATTATATGACTCTTTATATCGTATATTTGTCCAGTCTGACTATGTAATCATCATTTTACTTTCTTAATGATGTTAAGCAGGAAACACATCACCATTTATTCCCTAAACACACTTTTGTTATTGCTTGCACCTTTCAGTATGCATAAAACATCTCGCTTTTTCCGGAGCATGACCCGGCATGGAGACGCTGCCGCGCCAACAGTAGCCTCGGTTGTTCAGACCGCCATTATAGGCTCTTCCTGTCTAGACTGGGGGAGATAGGGTTAATGAAAATGCAGCCATGTCCACTGAACGCTGTCTGCTAGATCACTCCTCAGATCGTTCTTCTGGATCTGACCACAGCTGAAACCAAACTATGCGCTAGAACCTTAAACAGCCTGTGATTGCTTTGTGTCATTTCTTTAAAATTAGAAAACTAAGCACATCACCAAATTGACTTGCTCTCACTTGGTTTCTGTGCTAAAGATGAACATGTTTGTTATCTAACACATCAGAACTGATGTCCTTCCATGCAGAGGTGATTTCTTCCTTTAGTGAAGAGATTATTCTCTGCATATGTAGCGGTGTGTAATCTGTGTTGTGTCATGCGAAAAACCTCAATACACCAACATTCTTGCCATCATGTCCTCGTCTGTTGAATCTGGACAACACAACCAGGCAACTTGAGGACTTTGCAGCACTTAAAACGGCCGCGTGGAAGCAATGCTCAACATGCAGACTGGGAAGAAGCTAAAGGTTAACACTCCCCAAAAGAGCATGAGGACACGGGAAATCCAAATATGGTCAAGGCAAGTGGAAGCGCAAAATATTGTTTTAAAGGCATACCTTTAGAGGTAGACTACTGACCTAAGAGGAGCACAAAGGTTTCTTTTTTTTCACCATTTTTAGATCTGGCGCTGTGCCATTTTCTGTTGTTAGTTAGGTTGCCATATTGGCCCGATTCTAATCCCCAGAGACAGATCGGTCTGTGGGAACTGTACACACAATCATTTACCAACACCACTTGCACATTAGTCTCAGCTGGGAGTTATTGCCACATCCTCCTACAATCCTGACCTTGCTCTAACTTTGAGCCAGTAATGGGGTTCCCGGAAGGCCAGCGTCTCAGATGTGAAGCAGGCAGTGAAGGGAATTATATAGCGTAATAAAGGGAGATTTTACTCTCATAACTGTGTTCTGTTATTCTGCACAATCAAAAGTCCTGGTTTTCATTGAGCACATCTCATATTTTATTATATAATTATAGGGAGCACAAAAATGATGCAGACCAATAAACAGTAAGGGGAACAGTGAGAAATGTACCTTAGGAACATTTTTAGGAGTTTAGAGGTACAGTATGATGAAACATGAAGGAAAACATGACATATGGTCCTCCAAGACCAGGCTTAGGAACCACAGGTTCTCTGACTTTCTCTGTGCACATGCGCTGGGTGTGAGGAGAGCGCGGGGCCGTTTGGCATCTTGCCAAGTTTTGCTGTCTTCTCCCCACTTTATTTATTTATTTATTAGTTTATTCGTTAATGTTACTAGTTTCAAAAAGAAAATTAAAGGTTTAGAGTGAAAGAGAGTGGGCGGGGCACCATGGCCTCTGAGGCCGGTGGGGAGACTCTGTCCTTGCGGCATGGCTTTAGATGTGTGATGGAGATGGACAATATACAGCTGGAAGAGGTGCTGTTGGCTATGTGAGAGCAGATCGGGTGCGAAAACATCTACTCTGTCTCCTGGTGGTCGTGTTTTTAGCCAAGACAAAGATTACACTGACCACGAATGGCATTTATGTGAGAGGATCAGCGGTTCAAGTCACCCCTCCGTCTGCGATATCTAAGACGTCTCCGTTTGTCAAGAACGAGGCGGTCATATGAAGGAGCTGGCCCACTTCAGAAAATTCGTTAGCCCAGTGAGAGCTATCCTGCTCGGGTGTACAAACCCGAACATGAGACATGTCCTGTCTTTCCGGCGGCAGATTTTAATGGTTTTAAACAACAAAGAAGAAAGACTTAATGTCAACTTCAAATGCAAAGAGGGAGACAACTGCTACACTGTGTTTGCTACCACAGAGCGGTTGAGGTGTTGTTAATGGTAGGGGGGGGGGCTGGGTGGGTGTTCTTTTTTTTACTTGAAATTTTTTTCTCACAGACACACACACACAACTGTACACAATTGTACACAAAGAAATTCAAATAGATAAAAATAATAAAATGAAAACATAAGGACTTGAAGTTCAGCAGTGGTGGATCATGTCCCTGTCTCTCTTTAAGACAAAAACTCGACAGAAACCTGAAATATAGCTTCAGAGTCCTCAATTATACTAAAGTAAAACAAAAGTTCTGATGTAAGAATTCAAGAAAAATCAAACAATTTTTCTTGTTTGTCTTTGAGGTTAAGTAACAGATTTACTCCCAATCTCTCAAAACTCAGTTAGCATGATAATGCTACGATGATTAATCTGACCACTTAAACTAGCCAAACTCTAAACACTAGCTGTCGTAACACAAACTTCTGATATAATTAAATATAAGGTGCACATAAATTGGAGCGCTACAAGTTGGGTTTGATTCTGAAGGTCACAATTGTTTGTTGTGAAATGGACATGCTTGAAGCCACCAAATGCTAACAAGGCATTCAGTAAGAAGAGGTTTATAGAGAAATGCAAAGAGCAGAAACCTCTCCTCTGAAAAACAGTAAAAACTCAACAGCATCAAATATAGATATTTAAATTAAATAAAATTAAATAATAATAATAATAATAATAATAATAATAATAATAATAATAATAAAAACCCTACAAGGAGTTGCTATGGCAGTGGCAGAGTCTGAGATATTTAAGTGTGTAGGATTACATCAGCTGAATGCTGTTAGTGATCAGGGTGGGTTTGTGAACCAGGAAAGAAGGAGAGATCATGTGATAAGGTCACGAGGACTGAGGATTATGGGAGGTGTAGTCTGAAACTTAAGGATCGTCACAACAAACATTTTACATATGTAATTTTTAAATGTACCTTTAACATTGATTTTAAAAATAGATTTAAATATCTGGTTGGGTTGTTTATCTATTTAAAAAAAAAAAAAGTACAAACATATATAAACTTGCCAAAAATGATCATAATTCATGCCAGGGATATAGAGCAAGAGGTGGCAAGTGGTTAGCACTGTCGTACTAACGATGTGTTGGTTAGCACTGTCGCCTTTCACCTCCAAGGTCCGGGTTCAATTCCCATTCGAGTCCCATTTTCTGTGTGCATGTTCTCCCTGTGCCTGATGGGTTTCCTCTCGGTACTCTGATTCCCTCCCACAGTTCAAACACATGCAGATTAGGCAGATTGGCATTCACAAATTGCCCATAGCATGTAAGTGGATATGTGTATGTATGACCTGAGATGGATTAGCACCCTGTTCAGGGTGTACCCCTACTGGAATAGGTGCCAGGCTCCCTGAAAACCTACTATATACAGTATGAAGCTGTATAGACGTTGAGTGAGTGAGTGGTATAGAGCAAGTAGTTAAATATGAAGAATAAAGATCACACTGCAAGATTTTTAATAATTTTTTATCCTAGCGGTGTTCTCAGAAAATTGTCGTCAGCCGAATGATTTTGGTTGCAAATGCATCATACAGTACGTCGCTTATGCAAGCACTTCACCTTATGCATTATAAACCATCTCAAATTATAACCAGTGATTAATTTTAACAACGGAAGACAATGAAATCAGATGTAAACCATGGCTTTTCTGTAAGCTTTAATATGGTCGACATATCCAAATTCATATAAACTTGGACATGTGAAGAACCTAAATCTTGTACAGAAGTTGTACCATTACCCTGGGCTTGAAGATGCTCTACCCCCCCCCCCACTGTTAAAATGCATAAAGTGTAATATAACCTTTAAATCAAAGTCTTGAGTTTTGAGAAATGTACACCTACGCACTCGAGTCCCCATCCATGTGGAATTTCGGCCCCCGTTACCTCCGGCCCTGTTTTTTTCAGTAGAGAAGTGCCGTTTCTGAGACGTTCCTAGAATAAATGGTGGTCAACAGTTCAGCGCGTTGGCCTACAGTGCTCTGTAAATATAGATGACTTCGTTTTAGCCACAGGGAAAATGTGCGAGTGTCTAAAGCAGAAGCGGCCGCCGTTTGCCAAGAGAGCACCTGGACGGTGTTAATCACGGCCTAGCATAAACATTTCTCCTGAAGAACATACGGCAGAGCTATTCGCCTCCACACACTCAACAATCCCTCACACGGCATTGCACCACACCACCACACACACACTGTTTCACACACACACACTTACACACACGCCCCACATCACATCAGCCAACACGTCCAGGAACGTAAGAGACAACCCGCAACCTAATTTAGCACTTTAACGACAACAGATGCAGTATGTTCGGCATGAGTTCTGCTCCAACAAACATGCTCTCTGCTTCTTCTCTCACATTTGGGTGTCTGACAGAACACGGAGCAGCTATGTCAAATTGCGCAAATATCCAAACAGTACGCTGTGCGTAGCAACGAGAGAAAAAATGCAAAGCAGGCAGCGCTGCTCCTGTGACGTCCGGTCCTTATAATGAACCCCGTTTATCAAACTGGATACAAACAAATTTATTCGTAAACCAATTGAATAAGAATTGCTCATAAAGCTAAATATAGCTAGTCGTGAATATTGGACAATTTCTTTCAGATTTTGCGTAAAATTATGTAAACCGCACTTGATCAAATTGTGAAATTAGTACAGTAAGTAGTTTTTGTGATTGTATACACAGCTTAAAATCCATAAATCTGAACAAATAGATATTAGACAATCCTTTTAATTAGAACAAAAGTAACAAAAGCACATTTTTACTGTTTAGTTATAAGCTTTGCATTTGCCTTTTAAGGAGGTTTCTGGGAGCGGGCTGTAGCAGAGGCCAAAAGCATGTAAACTCAATTCAATTTCAATTCAATTTTTATTTGTATAGCGCTTTTAACAATTGACATTGTCGCAAAGCAGCTTTACACAATCAAAAGAAGTAAGTTTTTATGAAATGTGAATGTGTATGAATCAAAATGATCAGATTGTCCCTGATGAGCAAACCGAGGTTGACGGTGGCAAGGAAAAACTCCCTGAGATGGTAATAGGAAGAAACCTTGAGAGGAACCAGACTCAACAGGGAACCCATCCTCATCTGGGTGACAACGGATAGCAGGGATTGATCAGCATGATACTGTGTAAGACTGGAAGTTTAGTATAACAGGAGATGTGTTTAAATTAAATGGAGTCCAATTTGTTCCTGGAGGTTCAGGTAGACTGTAGGAAATTCAAATCCTGAGCTATTGAACGACTGAAGTCACAGGTCCCCAGAGAACAGCTGTCTGCAGCAGTCGAGGACAGGACAGTCTTCGTGGAAACCTTCCCCAGCCACCACACGAATCCAGGCAGACCACACGGGGCATCCATGCCACGAGATCCCCAACCTCCAATTATAGAGGGTAATGCCCGAAACTGGGCCTTCACAACCATGCTCATCCTTAAAGACCACTATCGAGCTACATTGATGGAGGAATTGGGTAACCTGCTGGATTATATTTACCATGACTGGGAGAAATGTTTTGACACTGCCATCCTATGGGCCAAACGCAGATTTGGCAAAAGACTCAAAGACCAAACAATACAAGAAGCCCACAAACTAATCGAAGAAAGATGCCAGACCTGTCTAGCCACTACCTATCCTGGTGAAGTGGAGGAAGAAACAGACATACACAGTGCCCTCCCCACTTACAGCATTCAAACGTTTTTGAAATGTCTGAAATAGCCTTTACATACCTCTGACTAGCATCCACATTTTCTCTTATTATAATAACAAATGTAAAAGTATTTTATTGGGATTTCATATGATAGACCAGATCAAAGCATATTCATGTGTTAGAATGGCCCAGTCAACGTCCAGACCTAAATCCCATTGAGAATCTGTGGCAAGACTAGAAAATTGCTGTTCCATCCAATCTGATTGAAATTGAGCTATTTTGCAAAGAAGAAGGGTCAAGATTTTCACTGTCTTGATGTGCAAAGCTGGTAGGCTGGTCGAGACAGACCCCAAAAGACTTGCAGCTGTAATTGCAGCCAAAGCTGGTTTTACTGTACAAAGTATTGACTCAGGGGTGCTGAATATAAATACACGCCTCATTTTAACAACCATTTATCAATCATGTGCCACTTTGTGTTAATCTATCACAAAAAATGCCAATAAAATACTTTTATGTTTCTGCTTCTAAGGTTGTGGTGTTCAAGGGGTATGAATACGAATGAATTTGCAAGGCACTCTAAACCATTTTGTTCATGGTTATTGACTTCCTATTGGATTTGACAGTATACTTCCTGAGTCATGCAATTACGTGAATAAATAAAAAAGAAAGTTCCTCATTGGACACCAAAAACCTATCGAGATTTTCCCAAGTGTAACCGCTTCACATGACTGTATGAATGTACAGTCTGGACTAGAAAGAAATCAAGCCTGGTTTCTACTTCATACGATTATGTGTTCATAACTATTGGTTAACAGTTTTGTTATCTCTCATTTGTTCGCAGGAAATAAAGCTATATCCAAGTTTTTTCCCCTGAAAGTGTAAAAAACGCGCCGCTAGCACGTCTGAGATCTACGCTGAAATTTCTGCACGTAATTGCGCTACTTGAGTTAAGTCACGAAGCCACATCCGCACTTCAGATACATTAGTGCGTAAGAGCGTACGCACTGAAGAGTGTTGAGTCTTGAGGGTAACTGCTGCACTTGAGCTTTAGTGCTATTAGAGGGAACGTTAGTACCTTCAGTACTTCACAACACAAGCTTTTGCTTTCCGTTAATGTGCACAAATTATAACCTCATCCTCATTCTGAGGATTAAAACTTTTAAACAAATGTTTAAGCCACAGTGCAATGAAATTGTTATCATGTATCATCTGGTTACATATAAAATTGATGCAGTATTTTCTACATTGTAATAAATTGCCGTACATTTACGGTTAATTGACAAAAGTATTTTACTGCATTTCATAACGGACATAGAAAATTGTTAAATATTCATCTCAGTCAATAATTAACAGTAGATAACTGTAATTTATCAGCATATACTGTACAGTAACTGTAAAATTTTAAAATGTGGAAATACACACCTCGATCCCTTTACAAGTCTAGTCACTATTCGTCAACATCTTATTGATGATTGTAGGCCATTCTACAGGGTGGGCCATTTATATGGATACACCTTAATAAAATGGGAATGGTTGGTGAAACGTCCTGTTTGTGGCACATTAGTATATGTGAGGGGACAAACTTTTCAAGATGGGTGGTGACCATGGTGGCCATTTGGAAGTCGGCCATCTTGGATCCAACTTTTGTTTTTTTCAATAGGAAGAGGGTCATGTGACACATCAAACGTATTGGGAATTTCACAAGAAAAACAATGGTGTGCTTGGTTTTAACGTAACTTTATTCTTTCATGAGTTATTTACAAGTTTCTGACCACTTATAAAATGTGTTCAATGTGCTGCCCATTGTGATGGATTGTCAATGCAACCCTCTTCTCCCACTCTTCACACACTGATAGCAACACCGCAGGAGAAATGCCAGCACAGGCCTCCAGTATCCGTAGTTTCAGGTGCTGCACATCTCGTATCTTCACACCATAGACAATTGCCTTCAGATGACCCCAAAGATAAAAGTCTAAGGGCATCAGATCGGGAGACCTTGGGGGCCAAGGTGTTATTAAGGTGTATCCATATAAATGGCCCACCCTGTATATTTTATACTTTTTTATTAATCAAACTACTAATTCTATGTTATTTTCTGAAGAACAAAGATGTCACAGGGTCTTTTTGCACACCAGCTTCCACATTCTAGCTAACACATTTAGCTAGCTACAGTAAGAGCATTCTTAGCGTGAAGTCAAGTTGTTGTTTCACAGCTTTGTACAGTTCATTTGAGATCATCATAGTGTTCATTTACTTAAAAAAAATCATACAAATATAACTTAACCCTATAAACTGCACACGCCATTTCCAGGAATTTTGTTTAACAGTATGCAGCAATCACTCAGAACTGAGAGAGAGGTCATCTGATGGATGAACCCATGCCTGGTGCATGCCTTTTCTGTCCTTGCTCACAAGGAAAAACAAAAACTGGCTAGCTCATTCAGGACTGTGGTGTCCTCATTGACTGGAATTTGAGCGTGTGGGATACTCATGGCATATTCTCATTTAAGGCCTCTGATGATCTGCTGCAGAATAAGAGGTGCTGAGAACGGCTGTTTAGGAGTTCAGGAGAAATCAGAGAGGTCAGGTACAAGGCTGTGAGTGCTACACTGTGTTTGCAAGCTCTTTCGAGGCGTTGATGCTGAGGAATGTTCTTCACCAGGACTGAGGGTCAGCTGCTGACAAACAATGACTGCTGACTCTGCACTTCCACCTTTCGTCCAGCAATGGCCAGCTCTCGATAATCAAACTGCCGTTAGGATGTCACCACATCAGCTGGTCTACTGAACTGCGTCAGCCATGTCGGTTCCCTCACTCCAAATTCTGTATTGGCCAAAAAAACTGCTGAAGATTGGCCTCTATATATAAATTAGGGCTGTCGGCATTGTTTTCCATGCTGCGAAAGACATGTGGGCTTCTTTGATTTTGACTCTGATCTACACCCACTTTCAGCAAAATGTGATTGGACCCTTTAGCCTTCAAAGCAGACTCACTGTACAGCAGGAGTTTTATTCCCACCTTTATGCCGGAACTGCAACAGCTCACTGGCCTCCAAATTCTCAGTCCAATCTTTAATCTTTCCTTTATTATTTAATGAAATCACAACTGATAACAGTCAAAATACTGACATCTCTGTAGCCGTTTACAGTGACAGTATTACATAATATTATAATAAATCAAAAATATGAGCTTTAAACTTCTAGAGATTGAAATAATTTTAGAAAACAAGTATTTTTTGTGATTTAAAATATTTATTAACAAGAAGTAAAAGAATTGTCTGTCAAAAATAATAGGTAAATAGGGAAAATGTCTAAAAATAGGTTTAATAGTTTTAGATTGGGTTATGATCTTTTTATATATATTTATAAAGTAAAAGTAAATGAAATTCCGACTGTATTTAAGATATTTACCAAAATATATCACAGATAAAAATGTTTCATAAATGAAAACTGACAATTGTACATATTATTTCCTCATAAATATTTTAGATTTTTTTTTTCCCTCAATTCAAGCTTTTATATTTGTAATACACTTAATGTTTAAATGGGGAAAAAATGGAATTAGTACAAAAAGTGATATATTTTATGTTTTAAAAACATAATTTAGCAATTCATATATTTATATTATAATTGACATATTTATAAAAAATCATGCATTTCGCTATAATAGACTTGCTAATTTAGCTTTATTTATTTATTTATTTTTATTCTTAATGTTTGGACAGTGTACAAATTGACCTCTTTGTTTCAGTTTCAGTTTGTTGCAGGAGTGTATTACATAAAATTAAAGCCAGCTACGAGACCTATAACAAGCTTATTGTTCTACTCTTAAATCGCCTTCCTTCCTTCCTCAACAGACTACTTGGAAAATAAAACTCCCAGTTTTTTAATGGCATGTTTTTATATCTTGGTGAGGACCAAATGTCCCAGAAAAACTGTAGATTATGTTAAAAATTTTCGATTTAATGCAACATTAATTAGCTGCATTAATAATTATGTCAATATTTTCTTATTAGGATATTAAGACAACTGTGTGTGTGTATGTGTGTGTGTCATGAACCTTTTCCTAACCCCCATCCAGCAAAACACTGTAAATCATTCCAGTGGCTCTCGGCCATCAGGCTTGTTATCTGTGCAAAAGCTGGGAAAGGTTAATGGATCATAATTACTGTCACTTTTTATAAATGTTAACTTTTCCTCTCCAGGGTTTTCGAACACTTGCCTCATACATACACTCGAAGAAAACTTGTTTCCTTTCTCAGTTATTTGGTCCAAATGTTTTCAAATTATTAAATGACCCATTTCAAAGAAGTAGATGCCAGCCAGTGACAATTCACGACCATGTCATGCTCACTTATTGAACAATGATGTCATTGGAACAGCAACAACAGCATCATCTTAGAAACATGCAATAAAAAACCAGACGTGTCATGCCGTTATATGAAAAAGATCTGTATCGGTATTGGTGTGATGTCGCTCAGCGTGAAGCAGAGTCACTGATACCAGTCTGAGGTTGACGATATCCCTGGTAAGGTCAGGGATAATCGCAAATACTTATAAACAGCTCTAACATGCATGGCACTATCGCCTCGCACTACCAGGATTCAGGTAGAAATCCTGCCTTGGGATCTGTGTAGATAAAGTTTTCATATTTTCCCCATGCTTGGTGCGTTTCCTCCGGGTGCTCTGGTTTCCTCCCACCGTCTAAAGACATGCAGATTAGGCTAATTGGTAATTGATTGGCTAACACAATGGTAATTATTATTGGTCTCCATCCAATAATAAATGGACTTCATCCATGCAAAATACGCCAACTGATGAAATGACAGTCACAACGATCCTGGCACTTGTTAACTCCTTGCTGTCACATGACTCAGCACTAATGTAGTACTGCACTGCCATAGCACTTCGTAGTAAGCCCTATTTGTTATTGCCGTAGTTTCAGGTATCTCACTGAGCAACGCCTGCTCTCAGACTTTGGTGCTGCAAGAGATTTTTGAATTGTCTGCATTTCTTTTTCTTTTTGCAGTTTCTGCACTTACTTCCTGTTTGCTGTAGTCCTGCCGGAGATCTCTGTGGGTTTCTGAGCACCCCAGGACAGATATGATTGCCCATTGTAGACTAAAGAAAACCACAAATGAGCATGAACAGGCCTACGGAAACATTTGGTGGATCTAGGGCAGACCTTGATAAACCTTTAAGCCATACAATCCAGCACGGTCTGCCACGGCTGGTGATCCGCTTATACATGCAGTTCCCAAATCTGCAGTACTTCCTACAGTACTTTTCATCAGCCGTGTATATCAGACAGGCCCCTACTCTTCCTATTTTTAAATCTCATTTCAAGACCTTTTTATACACTTTGGCATTTAAAACAGTTTGAGGACATTTAATGTATTAGTTATCTATTGTTTTATTTGCTTATTTTATGCAGTGATGGCGGACATCTTATTATTTGTTTTACTTGGGTTGTATTTTATTTTATTGTCTGTTTTTTATATTTCATTTCTATGTCTATAGTATTTTTAGAATAGTACAGCACTTCGGTAAACTGTGTTGTGTTAAAAACACCTTGACTTTACAGTAGATGGATCCATGGCCTCATAGCCCATGCCACGAATGGCTACAAGTCACATAATAACACACCGGTAAGCCATGATATAATTGTAGAACGACACATCAAAGTTTATGAATTTGTAGAAATTGAAAGTAAAAATTGTTAAAACTCTTATAGCAGCTGCGTTAAAGAAAATGAATAAACACCTTTTGTCCAATCAAATTTCAGAATTCAGAAGAGATGTAGAATAAAGATGACACATTACAGATTGGTGTATTTGGTCTGTTTAGTCATGAAGAGTAACCATCCAAAAAAAAAAAGAAAAAAAAAAACATTTTACATTAAAAAAAACAAAAAAAAAACATTTGGCTTGTGATTGAAATAAAAAGAAAAATGTGTTGTGTTTTGTTAAAAAAAAAACATGACATAAGAGCAATTTTGGACTACTGCGGAGATGGGAGGATTTACTCGACTGTGTTATGAATGAAGTCAAAAAATGAAGAAGAAATGTGTAATAAAGCTGAACTTTTCACATGACTGAAGTGTTACAGATTCCTACTGTAAGTGTTTATTTTTTTTGCGTGTCATAATAAATGAAGAAATATCATTGAACATGCTTTGACATTGAAAATAAATAATTCTCATTATGTCAAATGTCTAATTATCCTGTCTGTACTGTACTGTACTGTACTGTACGTATGTCTAAATGTCAGCCTGGTCCACAAACTTGCAGAATACTGTTCATTCCTGTCTGGGATAAAGCATCAATCTGGCAACCTGCAGCATGACTAACGCTGCCTCGGTTCCCCAAATCAAGAGACTTTAAACAGATGCTCGCTGACAGCTTCAGCAACACTTTGAACACGTGTCCAAGACGTCCCCTACGGTGAGGTCTCGGTGTGCTAACGTGGAAGGACAGGGAGGGAAATTTTCAAGCAGACAAACATGGCAGCTATGACACAGCCAACACGTCTCCTCCGACAGCTCATTACCCGGCCGGCCTGATCCAGCTGCGGCTTGGCGTTCCAAATGGGAACGTATCCCCGTCTCATTTTCACGCTGTTTTTCAAACGAGCGCTGCATGACCTCATACACACCTGGCATATCTCTCCGACTCCTTTTCTTGCGTCCCGTCTTTCTCTATCTCTATGTCTCTCTCCAATGAGGTGTTTACCGGAGACATAATGAGTCAAGGAAAGATTGCCTTAAGGTCTTTTGCCACCCACATGCCTGTGAAACTCTTTCACTCTCCTTAAAGTCACACACTGATTATCCCTCGGAGTGTTTTCACATTAAAGTCCAATCCTGTGAAATCAAAGCAACATGTGAACTTTGTTATTAGCGTCAAAGCTATTAGCATGCCGCTCACTCACACTCATATTCATACGCGCGTTCCTGTTCCCTTCTACATATCTCTGCTGCAGAAGGAGGAGGAAAAAAAAAATCCATCGTTATCATTTGCTTCCCCCCCCCCCCCCCCCCCCCCACAGGACCGGAGGGGGGGGGGTTGGGCAAAGCTCAATGGCGTACCTGCCCCATGGGATTTACAAGAAGACCTCCCTGAAATGGAGGTCTTCAGAGATTTTGTGCAATTTCTGTAACGTGTTGGCTTTTTTTTTTTTTTTTTTTTTACAAAAAGGCCCAATTGTACAAGTTTAGCCTGGAAAAACATTTTCTCACGTCTGTAAAAGCTCTGCGAAAACAAAGAGGCCCTCGCACAATGCTTTCAGTGAGGATCTTTCCGGAAGCAGTCGCACCACATGCCGGGTCTGAAGGCGCGGAAAGCGTGCGCGGGATGTGTATTTTTGTTGGACGGAGATCGGGCTTCTGCTCGGGTGCGGAATAAGACTGGAAGCCGGCTTCGTAGATATGAACGTGTCTTTGCTAATACATTAAATAAACATGGGGTGAAAAATAAAAAGAAAAAAAGAAGTGGAACAGTCACGTGATACTGTATGATATGATAGGATATGATATGATATAATATTACATGATATATGATGCAACAGATTCCAACCAGGGAATTGTCAAAATAACATTTAAAAAAAAATTATATATGTATAGCAACTAGAGATAATATCCTACAAATGAGTTTCAGTGGAAAAGGAAGTGAGCGATAGGAGGAGATTATCACAAGGAAGGAAATGTTTAAGCTCTGAAAGATGACAGCGATTCTCTGGCTATGCACCACACAGAGCAATTAACTCATTCTCAAAGCCAGGCCCATCGATAAGAGCGCTACTGCTGCTTAGCATCCATAGTCACTATCAGATCTCATGCAAAAGTCACATTATTGTCTGCTGGGATGTAGTGCCTCTCTTTATCCCACACTCTCAAATCTGATTGGTCAGAAGGCACTGGTTTATTTACTCTTAAAGCAGCTCCTTCATTCAGATCACAGGGTTATATTAATGCACTTGTTGTAAAATATTGTTATTGTTTCTATAGCAACAGGTTAATCGAAGAAGAAGAATAACAAGACCTTTAAAATGTTTTAGTACGGAAGGAGTCTCCAGTGTCAGCAGTTTCTCTCAAAAGGATCTCTGTACTTTTTTATTAATTATAATTAGCTTTTTTATGAAAAAAAAATCTTGGTAATTATTTTATATTAAATAACATAATTCATAAGTGATGAAACTTGTTTTATTTATGCGCCTTAACATTAAAGATTTTTTTATATTTCTAAGTAAGTTAACAAAAGTCTCAGCGTTCTGCGAAAGTGTGTGTGTGTGTGTGTGTGTGTGTGTGTGTGTGTGTGTGTGTGTGTGTGTGTGTGTGTGTGTGTGTGTGTGTGTGTGTTTTAATGCATTAGCTGAAATATCCCCCAGTGAAGTTTTTTTATCCTGCAAACTTCCTTGATTGTATATGTAAATACTACAGGTGAGCCATGCTTCTCGAGAGAACGACAGAGGCGAGCAAAAAGCTTGAGGACGGGATTTTCTTTTTATAAGGTCATGTTAGGGAAAAAATCCTTTAATCCCTGGTCAGTTAAAAAAATGGGAAAACAATTGCGCAAAAAGAATTTTATTTTCCTCAGACATACCTTTGTTTGCACACACACTGCAGACCGACTTGTCTAAAATGACAGTTTAGTGCACAGTAGGTCCCTATATATTGTATATTGTGGCATTTACAGAACAAAAATGTAATTGTTTACACGTTGAAATTAAAACAACTAAGAAATAAAACTATACAAGATGCTTCCGGCAGCTTTTTCGTCGAGGGGTCGCATCCGATCCACACACAACTTGGCACAGGTTTTACACCCGATGCCCTCCCTGATGCAACCCTCCCATTTTTCATGCATCCAGTGGCTAGGGTTTGGGCATTGAACCTGTGTATGCGAAACACCTACAGTATGAAATGCACTTTGTAATGGAACTGTATATTTTTTTACACAGATCTTCATTCATGTGTCTGTAGAATCATCAGATGAGTCAATCAGATGCCCAAAATAATGTATTTATAGATATATATTTCTAGACTATTCTAACTGCCACTAGGGGTACTGAACTGGAAAGTGGGTCTTATACTTTATAATGCAAACTAGAAACTTTGCTAGTGAATATGGCATACAAACCCATGCATGTATTTAAATAGGTCACTGAAATGATGGAGCAAAAGCTATTATATTTAAATAGGTAAACAGGAAAGAAATATCCAACTTAACTGCACTTTTATTAAATTTGAATAAAATCTGGTTTTGACTATTATAGTTTTCTCAGTAAAGTAATTGATGAAATAACACCTGACAGATTGTGCTGTTATACTGTACAATAGTCATACAAACTCTGGGATGGTGTAAAGTTGAACATCACAAAGTGGAGTGTATCCGTACTGTATGGTCTATAGCATGTTATTTCTATAATACCTGAAATTACATTGTAAATTTATTATGCATAGCTGACATTTAATAGTTGATATATTTAGAATTTATTGTTGTGGTACTGTACATCCTCAAGACAAGTTATTTCCTGTTCTGGATTATGTTATAGCCATGATAAACTCTCTCTCTAATGCACACCTTCTCACCAATCAGGTTCAAGAATTCACTCATGTTTAACATTACAATTCCTTTAAACTATACGACTGTTCAAAAGGCTTACCGAAAGATTGGAAAGCCGGGACGATCTCACACTTGATTCAGTGCGAAGTGTTCCCATGGTCGTCAGCTGAATATACAAACACACGCATCGGCCATGAAACTGCCTTATGATCGGAATACCAAGGATTAAAGTTGGGGTAAAGGTGAATATATACAGTATAACGAGTAACAAGGAATACAATGACTGTACTGGTTACTAACCACCCCGTAACAGCTGAGTCAATAAGCAGAGACTTTTTCTGATGTTACATTATGATGCTTTTCAGAGACACTTCAGCTTGACTGTAAGGAAAAGCTGACTTTGTAGATTAGAGTCACATGACCACATAATGACGATGATGTCAGGTATCAAAACCAAACTTGCTTACTAAATCGGTCTGTCGTTACGCCATCTAGATTTTGTCAGAGATTTTTTTGAATAAACAAAGAAAATAAAATCCAAAACATTCATTTCAGTCTTTTAGATAAAAATATCTAAGAAATCATGCAGCGGTTATAAGCAAAAATATTCTCTTTTCCCTAATGAACCTCATATGTCCTATTACTGTTAATAACATACTGTACAGTAAGTCTGAACACAGACAGACTAAAAATGTCTATGTCAAATGACTCAAGTTTAAGCCATTACCAATGTTTAATATGGCTTTATATCATTTACGTATAACATTAGTCATAACAGATAACAGCTTTAGAGTTCATCTTTATGAATGCTTATGCAGCTTTATGTCAGTAGCAATAAAGGGCTTTCTGACATGTCATCGAGCCATTTTAATGTTAATTTTTATGTCAACTGATGGCTGGTACAATGAACCATTAAGACTGATGATGTAGGTTTAATGTTAGTAGTCATGAGGGATTACAAACCAGGACTTTTGATTGTGCAGAAATACAGAACACCGTTATTTCTCTATATAACCCCCGGCTACACAAATGCACTTATCCCAGTGTTTCACTAGTGCTTGTGTACCATCAAGGTCGAACGTTTTCTAAGTACGCCAGACCCATGATCGGACTGCCTGCTTCATGTCTGAACGCCGGCCTCCCAGGAACTCCTTTAACGTGGAAATGGCTTGGAGCCAACCGGGTTCGTGTAATGTGCAAGCGGTTTGACATGAACGCCTCTCGAAGCTGACATTTAGCGTTATGAACATCGACTTTGAAGGCCAACACTCACTATAGAAAAATAATATATAAAAGCATAGGAACTGTAACTTTATTTCAGCAGTCAGGGCTAGTATTGGTTTCTATTACGCATCTGAAAACGTGCCCTACTATACAGTAAGTCACACCAGTAAGCCTTTATTAATGATTATAATGCTTTAGCCCTTTGAAACACATCCTTATAATATACGAATAAGCCTTTATGGATGTTTATGTAGCGCTATGTTAGTTGTCATAAATAGTTTATGTAAATGATTCATTTAGAAACAACTGTTCATTTAGAAATGCTTATGTAGTTTTATTGGAGAAGTCATAAAGGGTTAATATACAGTAGATATCATTTAGTCCTATAAAAGCAGTACGTAAAAAAGTAAGCCATTATTAATGCCTGTGAGGTTTTATATCAACGCTCACAACGGTCAAAATTGTTGGTACCCTTCGGTCAATGAAAGAAAAACAATGGTCACATAGATATCTGACAAAAGTAATAAATTTATTTAATAATTTAAAAAAATTCTATGAATGTTAACCAGTGAAAGTCAGACATTGCTTTTCAACCATGCTTCAACAGAATTATTTTTAAAAATTAAACCTTTTATTACTTTTATTACTTTTGTCAGATTAAAGTTATTTCTGTGACCATTGTGAGTTTTTCTTTCATTGACCGAAGGGTATCAACAATGTGTGTGTATGCATTACTGTATGTCATCCTTATGACAATTATTGATTAAAATTGATTAAAAAATGACAGCTGGTGTTCATTAAAATAAAATGTTTATAAATGTTTATACAGTTCTGTGCCAGTAGTTATAAGGAGCTAATGCACAGTACAGTAGGTGCCATGTGGTCTTATAAATTCAGGTACAGAGTCACTAATTTAATCAACGAGCCATGGCAGTGGCAGTGTAAGAAATGCAACCAGCTGGAAATGCGACGAGCTCACAGCAAACTCTCCATCACATATAACGGTCATGACCTACTGTACTGTACCTATTTTAGTGTTAAAGAACAAACGTCTGCACACAGAGGTCAAAGTCTGTGAAGTGCATCACAGGTCTGTGCAAAAAAACAGAAAAAAGAAAAAAAGGAAAAAAAAACCCTGTGTAGGCTCTAAGGGAAAAGTGGGCACACTGTGGCTTGGCTCGGTGCTAAGTTTATAAAATTCATTCAGGTCGACCCAAGGCCCGAGCCAAAACCTAGCCTCGACTTTCAAAACACTTCACGTTCGATTGAAGCGAACATCCTGGCCCTCGTCATCCTCCCACCCTGACACCAGCATCCAAAGGAATTCTCCCCATGCCACAAAGGGTGGGAAACTGGAGCGAGTCCTGCTGTAACACCACGCTACTGACTGGTTCAGCAACAGGCTGCCACTGAAGTGCTCTCTAATGCTACTACTGCTACTGCTAATGGATTATGTGGATCCTTTAAATGTCCGGTGAAATATGTGGTACTAACTAATCGTACTAACAGGTTAGCACTGTCGCCTTGCACATTCAGGGTCTGGAGTTTGCAGGTTCTCCCAGTGCTTGATGGGTTTCCATTGGGTTCTCCAGTTTCCTCCCACAGTCCAAAGACAAGTAAATTAGGCTAACTGGCACACCCAAATGTGTATATGTGTGTGTGTGTGTCCTATGATGGAACGGCACCCCATCTATGATGTACCTCGCCTCGTGCCCTTAGTCTCCTAAGATAAATTCCAGACCCCCTTCAATCCTCCATACAAGATAAAGGGGTAGAGACGATGAGTGAGTGAATAATGCGAGATTCTAGCGATTCTAATGAAGGCTAAATAGCTTCTAAAACAAGGCTGAATCTCTCTTATCCCGACACGAGGGCAGTACTTGTTGTGTGGAACAAGGAACTGTACATCCTAGTGCAGTCGCTTTCCCTTTAACACTATTTGGGATTCAACGCGGGAACCCAAGACGTGAGCTGATATACTAAAGGGGAATAAGTGGAAATATAAAATAATCATGTAGGTTTCTCAGGACTGTCCATCACCTCCATGGTTTAGTCTCCTCACCTTTGGGCGAAGAATTTAAAACCATGTTCACCCATGTTAATTACACTAACTCTCAGTCATGGAAGGATCTGTGTTAGCGGGGAAAAAATAACTGGTTAAATAAATAAACAAATAATAATCTATTGATAATAAATGCTGTTTGTGGAACTGTTGTTTAAAAGTAATAGCACACTCAAAGTTGGGCTGCTGCACAGAATATCAGCACGGCTGTTACATCTCCTGCACTCATTCTCATTCCAAAAATTCCAAAAAGTTAACTCTAGCAAACAGCAGCTACAGACAACTTGTAATGGGATTCTGTCGTTTTTGTGCACAAATTGCCATAACATATAATCACCCACTTTCTTTCCTCCCTCATCATCAGTATGGTCTTATCCCCTCCAAAAACATGGCATATATCTTTTATTTTATTTAAAAGTCATAATAATTAATGAATATACTGTATGAGGATGGATTTAGGCGTTTATGTAATTCTCATACACTGTATTTATTCATTTTTGAACCTCACATGCAGCAGCACTAGCTTCTCTGTACACCTCACTTAACATTTCATAGTATTTGTGTTGTAGTGATGTTTTATAAACTTTATATTTTAATTTTAACTAAAATATGATCGATAAAAAAAAATTTGGTCTCTGGAACAAAAGTAGCATTCGAGCCGTGTTTTTTTTCCTTCTTCACCGTGTTGCTGGACTCGAACGTGATGCAGCATTCCAGCCTTATTGACAAGTTTTTGTTGCCAATGAGCTGTGGAACGTGGCACGCCTGGGTTGCAAGGTGAACATGTGGGCAGCAGGCCTGTGGCTGGGGCTCATCCCTCCGTAAACATACATGTAGACTGGGAACCTATGAGCCATTCACATGGGCCCCACTGTGCCTACTATTCTCTGTCCATGCTGCAGTTAAAACACAAAATTGTTTGAACTGCGTCCATGTGTGGGTCACTTTGTACGTCATTTCAGGGCCAGCCTTTAAGAAATAAAAATACAAGAATTTGAGAACAAGGTCTTAATATATTAGGACAAATGGGCTCACTTACAGTATTTCTAGAATAAAGATGAAATAGATTGGGAATAAAAGTTAGAATTCTTTAGAAAAAAAAAAAGACATTATTTTCAAGAACGAAATCCTGAAACAAAATGGTACATATCAGAACATTAAACATTTAAAATGAGAAATATTAAGAATTTTAGAAAGCTGTACTTTATTACTGGTGTTACAGAAAAAAGCTTAATCTGGTTATTATTAGTACAAGAGACAACTTGGCAAGAAAATGCTTTTTAATTAGAAGAAACCTTTATTAAAGAATGCTACTTGTCCACTTATTTGAAGAAGATTTTTGTTGTTCATTACATCTGTAGTATAACAGATATCAATCCAGCTCACTCAGTAAAGTAATCCACAATGTTATTAACCTGGCTATAACATTAAACCCACGCATCGGTGTTCCACAAGTTGCAGTACTTTGGGAATTCCCTGAACTTCTAGGGGATGTATCATGTTCAATACCCTTAAAGCTAAGCGCTAACTGTGATTTCTCCATCAACAAAAGAAACAATAACTAACATCCCGACACTGACCATAATTCTGAAATATTACACTCGGAGAACCAGAGCCACCTCGGCCGGGATCTCATCACTGTACTGTGCTTGAAGTCTTTTGCAAATGTTTCGACTCATAACGACTGCAGGATCCGAATATTAGCAACCATGAAAAACAGCCTTAAGCTTCGCCCACTTCAGACTCATCATATGACAGTGAATCTTTTACATTTTCATTGCTGCCCCTGTTTAGGAATATATTAGGAGGAATTTTTATACTGAAAGAATGACCAGACTATACCTACCGTGCATGCAATTTTCCTCATTCACTCACTCACCCATCGTCTAAAAGACTTTATCCTGTACTCAGGGATGCTGGAGTCTATCCCAGGAGACTTGGGGCACGAGGCGAGGTACACTGGACAGGCAGCCAGTCCACTGCAGGGCTGCTATTTTCCCCAAAATAAACATAATTTTTTAATATATTGTAAAAGATTTTTCAATAAACTAGACATCTTTTGAAAACTAGATGTTTGGATTGAATTATCATTATTATGAACCAGTGTCTCATAATGTCATGATATTTTCTGGTTAATTTAGTAAGTTGTAATTATGACTTGCTCATTACTACGATTTACTAACTCATTATTACAACATAAGAACTCATAAATATGACTTAGATTTACTTATTTATCTCACTTTTTTTAAAGAAATGATCTGGTTACCATGATGTAGTGACTTGTAATTATGCCTTAGTAATTTTACAACCTACTATTGCAATATTATGACTTACTAACTAATTGTTTTGACTTAGTAAGTCCTTGTTTCATGCCATTATCCCATACTTATGACTTATTCACTCATGATTGTAACTCACAGACAAAATATTTGGATTGTTTTGATTTCAAGATATTATCATGTTATAACAACTTAATAACTACATATATAATGATTTAATTACTTATCGCGACTTAGGAACTTGATAGAATGAAATTGTTTGACTCGATTCAATCCATTTAAGTCAAAATAATGAGATAATACTGTACACTAAATTAATACGTCCTAATAATAATTAAATTATTAATAATAAATAAATTGTTGTAATAACTAAATTTTAAGTTGTAACATTGTCTTAGTAAGTAATAATGCAATAAATATAAAAATAAGGAGTTACCCGGTCAAAATAATAAATCTGTATGTCAAAATATTGAGATAATGAGTAAGAATTATGACGAAGCATACCAAAAAAAAAAAAAAAACTGTAATGTTTTGTTTAGAGAAAAACGAAAGAAACTGAAAGGCTCTATGGTTGGGTTAAAGTGAAATGATTAACAAAACACCACAAAGTTCTGAAAAAGGGAGCTAGCTAACCTAGCAAACAACTGAAAAAAACAACAACCAAAAACAGAGCAAAGAATTCCTACTAAAACAGGAGGGTAAATTCCCTACGGAGAACGACACACACTCCCTGCCAGCCTCCTCACCGCAGAATGGTCACGCATTTTACTCTTCATACAATGTGAACGCTATTTACAGACATTTTCATGGCTGTGAAATAACAACTGCAGCCAGTAACTGCACAAATAACACTAATGAGTCTACTGGCAGCAACTGCACAAAATACACAACCTGTGTGCATGTGGGAGAAAAGCAAGAAATCCAGTGCTGTGTCGTCTCCTGAGGTTTAAAGCCCTGTCAAGAGAATGAACAGTGCTGAAAACAATTAAAACAGTGATGAAAGGTTAAAGCCAACAATAATCTGATCAGCTTTAATGTAATCAGTGATATTATTATTATTATTTCAGGTTGAAGCCCACGTACATGTCTGTCTGTCTTTCTGTACAGCAGAACTCTCTGTCTAACTTCTTAATATTAAACAAACAGGTGTTTACTTTTAGCTTTACATTCAGTGTTTGTTCAGTGAGAATATTTTTTGTTTCCGCTATTTTGTCCTCTGCTATAGAAACTCTTAAGCCTCTTAAAAGTCCTCATCTCTACTCTTAACAATTTGTACCTTAGGAGCTGTTTTTAGGTCTAAGATGTTTCGTGTATTATTTTTATCTTTACTAAGATTTAGTCCTAAATTTAAGAGGAAATTCTAATAAAAAGTCATAATTCAAAGAATTTTCTAAGAAATTTCATCGCTAGGAGCAACTTTTAGGCTTAAGAAGCTTTGTGAATACAGACCCTTATGATTCCTTAAAGCTCACAGATGAGCGAGTCGTAAATGTGTTTGGCAATTCAGGACTTAGACTGCAGACGGCATTAGAAATATCAAATTGATGATATAAAAAGTAGTTATTATACACCTACACAGAAAGTGTCACTGTAATTCACTGTATTATGGGAGTTAATAAAAAAAAAAAATTAAGGATTTTTAGGAAAATGTAATGTATTTGTATATAGCGGAAAATGGAAAGCACGGTGGTTATGCAAATTTAATTTTAAACGCCATTAGAACAAAATCGATCCTGTTAGACAATTAATAGAGACATTCCGCACACTCCGGCTTGGGATTCCATACCTCAGGCATATGGTGAGTACTGCGCAGTAAGACCATCTCCTCCAGAGTCGAGCGTCATGCTTCAGGTTGCTCACAGTTCACCTCACACAAGCTGCCATGAGAGAGAAGCAGCAGACCGGTCGAGTTTCCCAGACAGTGAAGCACAATAATTTAATAACACATACCTGTGTTACACAGTGTGTGTGTGTGTGTGTGTGTGTGTGTGTGTGTGTGTGTGTGTCGGTGGGGGGTGAGGCGGGGGAGTATATGTGTGTGTTGATAATAATAATTTGTCATACAGACTTACTCCAATATGAGCCACGAGTTGCAATTTTGCATTAAACAACACCCTGTAATACTAAAATATTTCACTGTTTAGATCACCACAATGATTTGTCTCCCTGTTTTTGCTCTGTGAAAAATTTACATATATTACATGATATTTTCTATATCAGCACGTCAGACAGTAGTGTAGCTACAAATCACATGATTGTAGTCCTGCGCTCATTGTAATGCACTAATCTGATATCGTTTCCATAGCAACAACTCTTTCACAATTACTGTACATTTAAGATTAATAAGAAAAAATTTCAATGATACGAAAAAATACTGTATAATTGTTGATCTGCTGAAATTTGGTGTAAGGAGATGTTTAATTATAATTTTTGGAAGGAATCTCCAGTGCTTTGTAGCAGTCAAAAGGAAAGCATTAACAGAAAAAAAATCCACCCTGTGTTTTAATCTTTAACATTATATAATGTTATTTTAAACAAATATTATTTAAATCAGAACAGGAACTCACCTCATTGGATCAAACTTAAGTCAGATACAGTGGACCGGCGGCATACGAATTTAATCCATTTTGGATTAAATCTCATGGTGAAATCTCCTATTGTGAAACGCATTTTCCCATAGGAAGTAATGAAAATTCAGATAATCCATTCCAACCACCGAAATATATGACCAATATTACCCATTTCCAACACTATAATCATATTTTTGCATCTATAAACAATATATAGAAATGTATAAAACAAATCATTTAGAAAAGAAATGTAATTTAAGTAGCAAATGAAATAAATTGACATTAAACCTCATTTAACCTTGATTTCTCATGTTCTCTTATCACCGGCTACTTTAAAAACCAAACTGAAAGTGGCTCCCTGTTCTTCTTGCTATCGTCCTGCTAGCAAAGAACAAACACCTGCACAAAAAGACGGTATTCAGTTTTCAGGCTTGGTTCGGCTTTGCTTCGTATGCCGAGGCACATTTCTTGCAAAATTTCAGTTCTTAAGGTGAAAATTCCTAAGGCAGGGTGTTCGTATGCCAAGATAACACTGTATTAATTTGCACAGGTTAGTTTTGCACTACGGCCGATAGAGTAGGTCAAGTGTAACAAATTTTACATTTCAGCCAAAAAGTAGTGATAAATATCAAAGGTTATATACTTTAAATCGCTTGGTAAAGTAAGGAGTAAATTTCCTAGAGGACAGACTTTATGATGTTACTTAGATACCTCAAATAGTTCTATATATATATATATAATGGTGTTGATTGCAAACAGGTGCACCTGGTTAAAACTCACTTTCACTTCTTCATCCCACTTTATTGTTGATTGTTTTCCTCTAACCACATGACAACCAAGTCTGTGCATATTTTCACAAATAACAAATAATGCACCTTTTTCAGAATTGACCTAAAAGACAGAATTCTTTTAGACAACAAAAAAAATCCTCCTCATAACATGTTGTTCCTTAATTTCTTTAAATGTTCTTTAATGTTCTAATGTCTTAAAATATTCATCTGAATTATTAGATATCAGACATACAGTAGTTAAGACTAGTGAAAACCGCGAGGACAGTTTTTTAGCAAAAAATGATTAAACACAAAGACATGTTCAGAACAATGAAAATGCAAGACAAATATTTTAGAAGGAAAAACAAATACGTTTTTTTTCTTAAATATTTTATTTGATTTGTGGTATTAATTTCAAGGCAATGTAAGGCAAGAGTGCACAATCTTGTGCACTCAAGCATCTCTGCTTATGCTTCCTCGCTTCGACACTTCCCTTATCGTCTCTTGCGTGTCTCGCACTTGACAGCGAGACCCTCGAGGGTCACTTTTGCGTGATCTGAGAAGGGCTCGGGTGAGAGTTTTAGATGTCTCAGCATCCTGCCATTCTATACGTGTCACCAAGTCTCTAAATTAGAATTCCTATAGGAACGCCGGCAGTCGGAGATCTGTCCGCTCCAGGAACAAAGCTGTGCTTCCATGCGCTGACCTCGCTAGGGAAAAAGTGACCAGACGTAGTCTCAGTCGATCCCGAGCAGGCTCTCCGTTCTGGCCGGCGATTAGAACGTCCGACCGCATGACCACACAGTCTCAGAGCTGGTCGGAGCATGGAAAAGGGGGCAGCTTGGGAGGTCTTGTAGTGGAGGTACACATGCAATGACAGGATGTGTTTGCCATTTGCTTGGGGTTTAACCCTGTAATCATCATAAGGACTAGATACATAGCATGCACGCAAGGGAGCCGCCATGTCTTCTGGTCATGTGTTAAGAAAAAAATAAAAAGGTGTCAGGTTGCACCGGTTCGTCGGATCACTTGACAGAACAAACGTTTCCTTAACAACAACAACAAAAAAAGAACAAGCTGTCAAGGCATGATTTACAGTCGTCATTTGCAGAGCAAACAGTAATGCTCATGCTCAGATATTCGCAGGACACCTACGCACATTAATACAACCGCAACACGTGTTGAACCGGCCACCTTTAACGCTGCGAATGGAAGCCGTGCGCCTTTTTTCCCTTTCTCGTCACACACCATAAACCGTACACGGTGATTAATGCATCAATCATGCTGCAACATGAAAAACTGAATCTTTTTTTTTTTTTTTTTTTTAGGCCAGGACCGTCAGGACGGCCAGCGAGCGCCGTGGCAGAGTGACAGGAATATGGATGCTGTTGCTGGTAAATGAGCTCTAACGGTTCCTCGGGGTCTCACCACACGGCCAGTCGCCGCTGATAGAATTAAGGAGCACTTGAACCGTGCTGCTCGCGCTTCCTGAAACAATTACCGTGACGCAGCAGGGCCACCGAGCTCAGCAGGTCGTGTGTGTGGAGCGGCTGAGGATCCGAGGGGGTGTTTACACACGGCTACACGGGGTGCATCCCGCCACCCACGCAACGTAAACACGCAAAAAAACATCTCCAGTTTTTTCTTCTCATGTTTTTACTGAGTCAGAGCCATCAAAAAGGACCGACTCGGCACATAACGTGAGGAAATGTTACATTACATTACAGACAGATGTCTCGCTTCCTCACGAGGGAGAGAAAGAAATGCAAAAAGTCAGAGTGCAGCAGAATTTATTAGCAAAATTCACTGAAAAACTCATTTTGACGCCTGTGAGAATGAACCTGACATATGATCTGACAGACTTAGATAAACGCAAAGATATACGTTGTGTGCTACAAGAGACTAATTAGAGTGACCCAGATCAGCCTTTCCCAGATGTAGATAAAAAAGGAATAAAATAGGCAATACATTTCTTACTGAGCTGCTTATATATATATA
>QMIH01000100.1:502960-515586 GCA_003987875.1 Clarias batrachus
ACACACACACACCACACACACACACACACACACACACACACACACACACACACACACACATCACCAGCAATTTAGGAATGCCATTTAGACAAATATGCATGTCTCTGGACTGTGGGAGGAAACCAGAGTACCCGGAGGAAACCCACCCAGCACGGGGAGAAAATGCAAACTCCACACATACAGACCTAAGCGGAAATCAAACCCTGGAGGAACAAGGACACAGGGTTAACCATTATGTCACCCTATTTTAAACTCATTAACAGAATGACGTACATTTACAAATTATTGTAGGCATAATATTATTATTATTATTATTATTATTATTATATGTAAAAACTACATTAGGCCAAAGAAAGATTTTTTTTTAATGCCCTGTGACACAGACATTAGGGAGTAAACGGTAAATACAAGTAAAACTAAATTTACTCGCTGTTCTCATAAGGTTTAAACAGTTATTCTCGTATATGAAAAGGAGAAAAATGTCATTGACACTGCAGAGTCCTTTGGGAAACATTAAAATTAATGACTTGTCACTTCTTGCAGAAAACGTCAACAATGTCACCTTTTTTTGTTTGTTTAATTAAAGCTTTTCATTTATTTATTTATTTGTAGATTTTAAGTCACAGTGTAACAATGAAGAATGAGCAAAAACAATCACAAACTTCTGACCAATCAGAACGGAGAATTAAAAAAAAAAAAAAAAAACCTTATAATGAAAAAATTTATACATTTGTATATAATAAATATATACATTGATATATAGTTTGTGTGCTTATAAAGTAGTTATTACCTAAACATTTTATAGATTATATGTTTGTTTTTTGATTAATAATACTATTATTATTAATAATATTAATAATACTAATGAATAACAATACATATATGACAAGTTTGTTTGTAAAAAATAACAATAAATAAAATATCAATTAAATGCTACTGACCACCTCAGGGACTGATATTATCAGATCATAATTGACTTCAGGCACCTTCAAGGTCTGGGTTCGATTCCCATCGCGGGTCTTTGTGCGTTTCCTCCAACAATCCAAAGACATGCACAGTAGGCTAATTGGTGTTTACAAATTGCCTGTAGCATGTGTGTGTGCCCTGCAATGTATTGGCACCCTGTCCAGGGTGTACCCCACCTACGTATAGTGCCCTGAGTCCCCTGGGATAGGCTCCCTGTCTCCACCATGAGTGTGTGACTCTATGAGACCCTTTGTAGTGGTGTTCCTTTGTATTTCTCATTCCCTCATTGCTCTAAATTTACTTAAAGAAATTGATATCTGATATCAAATTCAATTAAATAGCAAATATCATTTAAGACATAAAAAGAGTCATTCATTTTAATTGCCACGATTTAGTCTGATAACATTTAGTCTCTTGTGTTCAAAGAGCCTTTTTGTAGATAGTAAAGAAACCAGGAATGGATGCCAAAGGGGAACCATTACTCCATCTGTGGGCTCCAAATTTCCCTCGATATGGCTCTTTTATAAAATTAAAGTGTGTTCCCAGCCCTCGATATCTGTTTATTTCGAGTGCTGCGGTCCTGAGAAGTACTAAGCCTTGAGAAGAATGCGAGGCATGATGACGCATGATGCTTCATCTGATAAAGAGGAGCAGTATGTGTGTGTGTGTGTGTGTGGAGAATAAAGCATGCAAGGCAGCTTTACCATGTTGAAAACAAACAAGCATGCATGTTCTAAGTGCCCTCATTAGCGTTGGCGGTATTTTCTACAATCATCATGTGTGTGGTCGTTCGAATATCTGGTTCTCTTTGATTCATTTGTCTTCTTTCTGAAACCGAATAAAGTATTTAAAACATGCGCTTGCGTGTGTGTGTGTGTGTGTGTGTGTGTGTGTGTGTGTGTGTGTGTGTGTGTGCACATGTTTGTGAGCAGCACAGGGAGTCAGTCGGTGTAGCCTGCTCCCTGATTGCCGGTGCTTGGCTCCCCACATGAAAGCAGGCCTCCTCCTCAGGGGAAGGGATTCCTGGCTACTCTGCAAATGAGGAATAAAAGGGACGGGAAAAGGGGTGGGGGTGGGGAGTGTGGGGGGGGAATAGGCGAGTTAATACGGAGGGAGTGGTCCAAATCCGACTCCCAGGCTCTTCCTGGCGCTCGTCCAAACCCCGATCCCTAACACATTGCAGAGTGAAGAGTACACAAGCCCTCCACCTACTTGGCTCTCCTGGTTCTCACTTCTTCCTCTTCTTCTCCTTGTTTTCAAAAAGCTCTTTCTTAATTGAGAAGACAAATAAATCTTTCAGTGGCCACTACAGCGCTGCCATACATCAGTCATGACAATGTTAGCTTTATTAAGGAGGTCTCGTGCTGAGCTGAGCCATATGTTAGCCTCTGCCCCTTGTGCACGCACAGCCTCACCTCTACACCTCCGTAATAGCTATCGTAATTGGCTGCCGTTTTATTATTAAAGGTAATTTGCGCTTTAATGGAATTCGTTCAACAGTGTTCTTGTTTTTTGACGGGACCCGACACGGTTTGTAAAAACACGTGGCAGGAAACAATTTCGAGAAAATTTTGTATTACCATCATGTTTTATTACATAATGTCACTAGAATATGCGATAAATGCATATGTAATGACGTGATACATTAAATACCACTCTATCATTACGATGTACTGAGAAGAAAATCTACCCAGCTAGTCATTTATTATATAACGGGAATGCCTAGCAGCAGTTAGTTTCGGTCATACTATATAAAATGTTAGACTGCAGGCAACCCAGCCTTCAACTCACACTTTTTTCAATGACAAAAATTACAAACATGGCTGAATCTATCGCTGACAGCACCCACTGGTACTAGATACATTCTCTTTATTTTCTTCAAAAATCATAATATTGCTCACAATTCAAGTGCCAAATGTATATAAAAAGTGTAAATAAACAAATAAAATAAAAAATAAAAATGTTGCTGTGGCAAATGTAAGTGAGCTAGCATTGCTAACAAAGCTAGCAGGCTAGATTTACTAACTAATACTCTAATAATGTTTTTTTTAAATGAAGCTAAATAGCTTGTTATGAAGCTGTTAACTATTTGACATAGAATGCTGCTTGTAACGCAAATGAGCTTATTTCATAAATGAGGCAAATGAAATGTTTCAGCTAACAAATCACATTAAGCTAATAAAGCTAGTATGTTGCTTTCGGAAGCTAACTGTGTGTGTAAGAAAGCAACAGTACCAAAGCTAAGCAAAGCATTAAAAAGCATGTCAAACTTAGGGATATTGTTCCATCAATAAGCTAATGAGGTTTATTGTTACGAAAACTAGCTGACTTATACAACTAAGGTGATGTTGCTAATGTTGTCTCCATTTTTAGTGACAAACATGACCAAATCCAGAGACTTTTTGTAATAAATAAAAAAAAAAAATAGAATTCATAAAATGTATTAATTATTAGAATCTCAATAATTAATCAGTTGTTTAACCATAACAGAGTTGTTGTTGTTGTCACTTTAATTGAGCGAGCTATGTGTAACCCAGCTAGCATGTTACTGTATGTTTTCTAATATTGCAATGTCGCTAATCAGGGCTAACAAATTAAACCAATACAATCAATATTGTTAATTACATTAACTATACAAGCAAACACTGTCTGTAAGCTAGCTAATGGGCTAGGATAGCTAACTCCAGTAATAAATCTAGCAAAGACATTGTGGTTAACAAACGTTCAAGCTACTGAATGCTCTCAACTAGCATGCTGCTTGTAAACTAGGTTAAATTGGAAAATAAAGCTATGTTTTTGCTACAAAATTGTTACTAATAAATGAACTTTTAAAAAGTTAACTAATTGTACTTACTGGCAAACTCCAGTATTAAACCTTACAAGGGTTTTTACACTAATGAATCCTAATGTATAATTAGATTTTGTTGAAAGTGCTTAGCAATAATATTCACGGTAGCTAGTTTTGATGTTGCTAGTGTGATAGGCTTGCCAGTGCTAGGCTAATAATACGACTTGTGTAATTAATGTACTTGTTATTGAATGGTACGTGGGGTTAGCTAGTAAACAAATTATTCTAGTGACGCGGTAATTCCTAACCTTTAACCAAATGCTCCTTAAACTCTTCAAAATTAGTGCAGCTCATGCATGTTCTCTTTTTTTCCGGGCGTAATCAGAGGAGTGGGAGAGAGAAATACGGACTAAGATTTATGGATGCATGCTGAAGTCAGCATGCTCTTATCATAATCTCTAAGCCTGAAAAAGAAACAGCATGGTCACCAGGCTCTCGCTCCACCCATCCATCCAGCCTTGTTCAAACAGTCCAGATAACATCTGCCTTCAACATGAGCTTCTCTGTTACCACAACATTCAGTCTCTTGGATAAAACTTCACTCCTCCTGACAACATGCATCTCATAGGGCAAGCAAGGAAGTGTTTCGAAGAAATGAAGTAAATAGCGAAATGTCTCAATCACCGCCGGTGCGATAGGCTGCTATGAAGCCACGAAAGGGAGGACGGTGCAATATATTGTTAAACTTGTGGGACATGCTAATAATGCAATAGCGGCAATGATAATAAGCTGAATAAGCTTAACACTGACACTGGAGACTCCTTTCAAAAATGGTAAACAATCAAACGACAACCTGTGTATGTTGTTACCACAGAAAAACTTTAGAATGATTGACTTGCTGCTGCACTTACAGAGAGTGAAAATTGTCATCTTTTGACCAATCAAGACTTCAATCCACATGTAAGAGGGATGTTCGAGTCAAAGTGGGACTTTTGATTGCGCAGAATAACAGAACACAGTTCTGAGGGTAAAAGCTCCCTTTATTTCTCGATATAATCCCCTGCTACACTAATGCGTTTCTTCAGAGTTTCACTAGTGCTTGGACACCATCAAGGTAGAAAGTTTTCTCAGTTTTCCAGAGCCATGATCGGACTGTCTGAAATGCTGGACTCCTTTAATGTCCTTTCCAAACATGTGATAAGGTCTAGGATGGAGGTCAGGACTGTACAAGGGATGTTCCAACCTAGTTCCTGTAATGTGCAAGTGGTGCTCGCGGGTTTCAATCGCTAACTATTCATGAGAACACCTGCAGTGGGCTCCGAGCCACCTCGGCCAGGATCGTCGCTCACGGACCTACGGGTCTCTTTAAAACGTTCTCCATTCAAATGCTTTGGATGAAAAGTCCTGGTTTGACTTGAATGACCCCTTGTAATAAGATGATGCGAGTTGTTTTTGCAGTCCTCACTGACCGCAGGATTTGACACCGGATGCACCGTGACCCTCACCAGATTAAAGCAATTACTGATAAGATGAATAGAAGAATGAATGAACAATTTAGTCACAGTGTTGGCAGTTACTTTGCAACAAATCCTGATTTGCTCGATAAGAATTTTTAGGAAATTTGCTCTATACAGCTGGATTTTTTTGGCAAGCTACTAAGCTAAAATTTCCCCACTTTCCACATCGGTCTAGATTGAGAAACATCCAAGGTGTGTACACTCACAGACTCATTGTTGCTCAGGATGCCTGAACAGGAAGGTGCAAAGTTCCAGAATGACAGGCACAGTGTACAGTACAGTACTAGTGTATACCAGACAAAAGTTCACAGAAGTAAAATCCAATTGCGTGCGGGAGGTCTGATGTGCCTCCAGTGACAGATTCTGGAAATGATAAAAGGAGAGTCGTGTGAATATGCGAAATCTTCTTTTCTTATTGCCCTTTAATAGCAGAAGCAAGAGGTCAACATGCTAAAGAGAAACAGCGATCCCAGGCCATGTGAGAAAGTACAGTAGGATGATGCATATGGACTTAGATGAAGTACAGCTTTAAACGCTGCACTTATGACAAGTTTATCAGTACTATTTTTGGACCCATATGGGCTTCTAAGCATGCCAGAAGATGGAAGAAACAGTGCTGCTGCTGTGTTGTTAGTTTTTTTTTTTTTTTTTTTTACGGAGTCAAATTTCAAGTGAACTAACAAATCATGATTTCCAAAAGAAGTTCGGTTTTTTTTTTTTTTTTTTTTACGGAGTGCTAACACTTCCTGATCACTCTGTCCTTGCCCTGGAGAGCATGATCACTGGAGAACTGGAGTCATCGCTCCAACTGTCGCTGTGAAAGCCAGATACATTCACAAAGGTCCAGCTATCCCTGAAGGTCATGTCTCCCCTCCTTATGGTCTACATCTCTCGCTCCCATCAAGCATCTGTGGTAGTCTCGTTCTATTCCGCAGTTCCTTTCAGCGTTGCTTAATTTCTCCTCCCACTTCCATATCTGTTCGTCTTCCCCTCATTTCCTTCTTCTTAATTTCTACAGAGCCTGTGACGTTGGTCTGGGCGTCGTGGGAAGCAGGACAAGGATTCTTCTAAGCAGCTCATAAAAAAGACCCAGTGCCTGCTCATCTCAGGGTCTCTGTTGCATTCAGCGTGCCGATGCTTTGAGACGGACAATCCCTCTCATGTGGGGCCAAGCTGCAGAAATTATGCATTTTGCTTTTGGTTTTTTTTTTGTTGTTGATTTTTTTTTTTCTCACAGCAGCCTCTTAGCAACACATTTCCCTGAAAGCCTCTGACTGAAGTATTCTCTGGAGATGCTTCAACTGAGGACAAGCACCACACACCCACTCCTTGTTGAGTTCCTTGGAGGTCATATTTTTGCTACATTGCTAAAGTGAAACAGCACAGACACAGAAACTTCTGGGACGGCAATGTGGCATTGCAGTCAAGTCCAATGATTATATGGTGAAATCCAAGCCAAATTTGGTCATGGTAATCTGCTCAACTCAGGGGGTCGGAAAGATGGAGTTGTGGGTACACCCACCTTCCCAAGAGGACACAGCTGGGAGCGTTAATGAAGACGTGTGTTACTGATGTTGTCAAGAACAAACCACCACAATTTGTCTAGGATTCTTGACCAAAGGTTCCGCTCATCTCCTACTGTGTTCCCTAGTGTACCCCTGAAGCTGTCAGAGTCTCCCAAGTATGAGCATGCTGACATTTGGTTTTTACACTAGAAAAACGTTGAGGCTCAAGCTATTCCCAGCAGCCTATGAACCCAGGCCAAGGTTTTTATCACTGGGCTCCAACAAGACCACGGAGTCCCTCCTCCTCCTCCCCACAGGGAGAGCTGGAGGAAGTCGTAGGATGATAAAAATGGGCTATTAGAAGGCCTACACAGGCCCCATGGGTTCATTAAACTCCCTTAATCTCACATATCAGGGCACTGGCCATCTCGAACCGTGCCTCGCCTAGCATAGAGAATGAGAGGGGCACCACTGAATCTTTTTTTCTTAAAAAAAAAAAAAAAGTGCAGCCCTATTACCAATGCATTTCCTTTCAGAGTGCTGAAATACAGTGTAGGAATTTTCCATGGGAGACACACAATTGGGAATTGGTGGCTAAGGAGAATACCTTTCAGTCTTAATCATCTTAGGGGGATTTTTATTTTTTGTATTTTTTTTGGAGTTGTTGTTTTGTTCGCCAACGTTCTCATGTAAAATAAGCTTTATGAAGAAATTTCCTGAGGGCCTGAAAGCCTTTACAGTATAAAGGGAGCATGGTTATTGAAAACATAAGCATAAAACCCAACAGAATGCCAGCGTGCTCCAGATCCAGTACTGGCATGAGAGCAGATATCTGGGGGACTGAGAAAGAGGAGAAGATCGAGGCAGCAAGTAAGAGAGAGAGAGAGAGAAAGAGAGAGAGAGAGAGAGAGAGAGAGAGAGAGATCATTTAGATAGATATGTCTGGCCTAAAAATAACATAATGCTCTGACGCCTTGTCTTTGCTCTGCACTTAGACGAGCCTCCGTCCCCCCCGGAGGCTGTGAGATTTAGGAGCAGATGAACACGAACATTGCTTAAACGAGTCTCTTAGTTCTTTTCATCATGCACCAGATGCGGTTTAGCTGAGGCATTTATAGTTTATGAGCACTTGCTACAGATATAACAGCGGTCAGAAGAAATATGTATAACATTTACTCAGCAGAAAAGATAATTCACTGAAGGAGCGAGAACATGGGATGCGACAGTCCTTCTGGCACTGCTTACTTTCACTTTGCACCAACTTTATATTTAAGAATGAAGAAGCTGGTGATTATTAAGTGGCACAGATACCAGAGTGTTGCCTTGCAACTTTTTTATTTATTTATTTATTTTTTTTACTATTGATCCTACTGCAAATCTGATTTGTTTAAAGGACTCTGATGTTTGGGACTAACTGTCCACATGTTATTTGAAATCAAAATGGATTGGAAACGCAAATCTGAAACATCGATCTCGAATGCAGCATGATATTTCCTCATATACCACCCTGCTTCCTTCTAGCTTTCCCTGTACTCATGCCCCTCCATCCCCATTTCACTTCATACTCTGTCCAGGGAGTATTGTTCTCCATTTCCATACCAGGGTTTAGCCAGCTGCTCTTCCTGAAAGCACATTTAATCTAGCTACAGAAAATTCAAGGGTGTGGCTTTTACATACTTAGCGGTAATAGCGCCAAAAGTGATCTGATCTGATCTGATTATGTTAAATTGGACTAGACATTATTAGGCGGTGAAGGCTAATCAGCTATAAATGCCAGTTCTCAGATTTTAGAAATGTATAGCAGTTTTTTCCTTATCTTATTTAAAGATTTGAAACAACTTTCTTTGACGAGGCGATAGCACCAAAAGTGAAAAAAGACTAAAGTCTATCAACTTAACTTTTGCACAGTATTCTTCTTCTTTTTTTAATTTAATTATTTCTATCTCCAATCTCTCTATTGTCCACCCACCATGGATCCATGTAACATACAGTGCGATAGAGTGAACTTGAATCTCCGCATGAGGTTGTGATTCAGGTAATGAATATTTGACGATGGACGTTTGAGCAGGTAGAGCACCCAGACTGAATGCAATCTTTAGGAATTCTATTAGAATCTGATTTCAAATCACCTCTGGATGTGGTTCAGATCGGATTTGCAAGAATCAGAGTCAATGTTTGGATTACATGAAAAAAAAAATAATAAGATCACAGAGACATAACATTTATATCTTCATCTTGTTGGAAAATCCTTAAATGTTTATGTAGAATTTTACTAAAAGTTCCAAGAATGAGCCTTTCAGAAAATGTAAGCATCCATAGACCCCTTGATGAATGAAGAAGAACCCTTCAAGAAGTGTATTGGACTGTTAATTGGGGTATAGTCCATATTTCCATTTTTAAATCAATTGTATTATAAAATTACAACGGATCTAACGGATCTACCTAATTGGGGAGATAACATAGAAAAACATTTGCAAACTTCTAATCTTACAAGCAATTGTGTAATGTTGTGATATGCAGCAGATCTTTCCTTAATACCCCCCTGGGCCATGTGCTGAGTGCCTATCCCCCCGCGCCCCCCCACTGGAGTGAGTGCTTAATGACAGAGCTCTGACATTCCTGACGAGGGCCTGAGTGAGTGAACTAATTAGATCTGTGTTCTCTGGATTGGTCTTATCCTCCTCACACTAGCGGCCAATACATCAGGCCAGTGGCTTAAGACACGCCAGCTACCAGGCTTATCACACAACACTCAATAACACTGATAGAGCGCAGTCCTGCTGTTGGCTCACGTCAGCAGGAGGGTTACGGGGGGGTGGGGGATGGAGGTGAGGAGTCCAGGTCACAGGTTAAAGGCTGAAGCAGTGCTGGTGGCCTTCTCACACCCTCCGACTGACCGATAAGATGGATAAGATATACGGATAGCTATAGAGAACGAATAAATCTCGGGACAAAATGGCAAGGACCACACGGTGATTTACAAAAGGACTACATGAAGACAAGAGCAATATAAATACTCTGGTCAAGTGTTATGCTAATAAACTGACAGACAACTTTTCTGATCGTTACGTTATATTGGACAAAAACATTATTACAGTAGGTGGTGAATGCTAATCAGCTGTAAATGCCAGTTCTCAGATTTGGGAAATGTATTGTTGTTTTAAGAGTCAGTTTCTTAGCTTATTTGGTCACATGACACAAGTTTGGAAAATATATACAAAAATATATACAAAAATATATACAAAAGTTCAAAGGTTTCAACCAAATGTATGGGCTCAGTTTGTTAAGGCTCTGAGTTACTGACTGGAAGGTCGGCGGTTTGAGCCCCAGCTCTGCCAGGTTACCGCTGTTGGGCCCTTAAGCAAGGCGCTTAACCCCGTCTGCTCCAGGGGCGCCGCATCATGGCTGACCCTGCGCTCTAACCCGAGCCTATTAACAAAAAGATGGGATATGCAAAGAATAAATAAGTTCACTGTGGAGTGATGTGTACAGTATGTGATGCATAATACACAGCAAGAGGCATTGAGGCAGATACTAATAGCTCATTTTTAAGCATGCCAAACTTTCCAAGCTTAATTTTAAACTCTAGAATTACAATTTAAATGATACTTTTACCCAAGTAAATAACGTCCTGGTACTTTTTCCAACCCTGGAGCTGGCGCATCTTTCGCTACTATGGAATCCTCCATGAACCTGTAGTGACTCATCTTACTTGCGTAATAACCTCGAAGAGCATTCCCTAACTCTCTATCAATCTGTCCACCCAAAGATTTCTATGGCAGCTCCATGCCTCATTGTTGAGCAATAATTTTTGGATATCAGTCAGAATGTGTACAGAAAAGTCCATTTATCTCTGACTAATTTTAACATTTAAACAAATGTTTTTTTGAAAATGTTCCTTGATTGATTCATATATCTCATCAGTTTTGATAGACGACTGATATAATGTTCCTTATCTTGTTCTTGTTCTGTATTTCTACTTATTGGAATAAAGATCACTGTCAAAAAGACTTGTTGTTCTTGATTGTTGTGCTGTGTCCTGAGTTCCTCACATCCAAATAATACAGACAAGCAGGCAAAAAATATCTTATTAAGATGATGATTAGAAAAAATGGTACTGTATGAGCACTTGTTCATTGTTCATGAAATTGTTCGTGCCTCATAGACTTGATCGCCGTTGGCTTTGTTAGTCCTTTCACTCGCACCACTGTCTTATGGCTACAGTCCTGAGCTCAGGATACTGTCTGTGTGGAGATTTGTTTCCTCCAGTTTCCTCCCACCGCCTAAAACATGCTGTAGGGGGTATCGGTGTCTCTGACTTGCCCCTAAGTGTGAATGTGTGTGTATATGTGGATGGATTGTGTGTATGCGAACTAGCGATCGATTCAGGGGAAACTCCCGTCTTCAGCTCTAATCAGACCCCGCCTAGGGAAACTAGGGTTGTCTCATCAGAAAGCCTTTTAAGTACACTAGTTATTATTAGTAAGCAACTGTTTTCTTCCAAGTGTGCGTGTCATTTCTTCTGTTTTCCAGCATTGCAGTAAAAGAAGTGTTCAAATGTTTTGTTCGAGAGCTGTTTCGTCGACTGCATCCGGCTTTACCGCGGCACAGGTACGAACATCTGAAAGCTGGTGACGACTCCAAGCACATTACAGTGATGTGAGCAATAATGTTCTTGAAGTGATTAACACTCCTGTAAATCAGCTCGAATCACCTGTGCTGCCAGCCAGACCTGAGCATTAGAGCGGCATTAGGAGCAAATCCTTATCTGAACCCGAAGTAAGCAGAAAAGTGCTTGGAAAGTAAACAGCTCAAATCAGCCTACACACACACACACACACACACACACACACACACACACATCATCCAACCTGCAAATTTGCACAGCAGGACAGAAGCACACAATAAACAAATTCTATTATAAGCAACCATCTGTAATTACACAAGGAACAACTGAAAAGCCAAGAAACTACACTGTAAGATTAGAACTTTCAAATGTAAAGAAGAAGGGTGTTTTTTTTTTCCTGCAACATTTCAGTATCAGGATAAATAATTCAATTGTTGTTTGTTAAACATTGCATACTGAAACATGTTGCATTCAGGGTTCGTTCACTCAACTAGTCGTGATTTCTGGTGTGGTTGCTCCTCCCTCCCTACTCCTCTTATGGCCAGGTTTCCGTCGCCCTTGGCTTGCTCAGCACAGAGAATCTAACCATTTTGAGTCATATATATTTTCTCACATTGTTAAAAACGATATACAAATCAAATTTAATCTGACGTCATCAATGCACATGTACAGTAAACTGCCGACATTGAATTGTTTTGTTCAAGATGGTGGATTGGTCTGTCTTTGCATGATGCTGTAAGTCTAATCTTTACAAATCTGTGCACACTAAAGTACCAGAGCACTGGTGGTTCAGTGGTAGCTGTTTCACCTGCCATGCGAAAGGGTTGGGTTCGATTCCCAGTCACTGGATGACGTTGCTGTCCCAAACCCAGATTTAAAAAAAGGGAGGGTTATGTTCAAAAAGGCATCTGGTATAAAAACTTGTGACAAGCCGACCCATTTCCAGGAGCAGGCAAAAGACCAACAACAATTTATTTGATTTGCAACAACTAAAAAAGTTGTAGTATGAGTTCGGCTACTCAGTAATGCAAGTAAAGAACGATTAATATGAATAATTACAACAGACTCTTTACTTTACTTTGTCACTTTACTGCATATTTGCACACCCCTGGACATTCCGTTCCTGGTTCTTCTCACTTTCTTATTTCCTTATATCTTCATTTAATGTATATTTGTACTTACATACATTTTATATTTTATATTTTATTTTATTCTCTTAGTCA